>KQ086015.1:0-102623 GCA_001020605.1 Schizopora paradoxa
TGAGTCTTCGAAAGGCGACAGTAACTCACACTTAACTTCCGGAGAATCCACAATCGCCGCTGGGCCGATAATCCCAACGTCTCAGGATCGATCCGTCGCTATTCGAGCGTCTACCGACTCGGGTGGGCGTGTTCAGGATAGAAAGGTGGCTAGAAGCTTCACATGAGTGCTGAATATCGCTCAATTTTCCGTATTTTATTTCTTACGCAGCAAGCGCCATTCCTGCCGCAAAATTCGACTCGGATCTTCGGCAGCTTGCCTGCTCTTGCGAAAGCCTGTGAAACCTGGGACAAGAAATACGAAGACAGGTAAGCAAAGCTGGGTATACTCATGAGAAGCAATAAGACTCACTCTCGTCTTCCATGTTCCACAGACCACTCGATAAATGGCTCTTGAACGGCCGGCAAGAGCTGCGAACAACATTGGCACTTTTTGAAGAGCTCAAAGGAGGGAAACCCACGCTCCTTACATTTTTTCACTATCATGCAACCTTGGAATCGACCGTAACCAAGCTTATCGAAGGGGATGCGCGATCGTGGGGTTCGACACTGTTCAAAATTTTGACAAGGAGATCGGAATACGAGAGTGTGGAGTCGATACGCACCTGCACGAGGCTCCTGACTAGCATTGGAGAGATTCGCATCCTCGTTGACGATCTCTTCGCTTTAGCGGAGCAGGCTGACCCGCGAGGCTTGACGGACGCATTGGCCTTTGCAAATAAACTGTACGAACAGGTCAGCCTCTTGTATGAGATTGTGGATGACTTACTCAAACTGAGGAAGGAGGGGTTTGATCATTTGGAGGAGGCGGAGAGAGACGGCATGTTGAATTATCAGATATACGAAATCTTTTGAACACCTGTAGTACAAACCGTTAGCGTTACCCACAACTAGAGCTCTGGACAGACGACGGGGCGCTAAGAGCACCAACTTCCGATAAGCCAGAGCCCGGTCACGGGTAACTAAATGCGAGAATTGGAGTATAATGCTCTGCAGCAGATTACCTGGCCTTACCTACGGTGTGCTGGACGTGAAGTTCGAGGATAGGCCGTGGCAGAGGACTGAACTTGACGTCGAGCTTGAGCAGCGACGAAGTTTTGCAGGACGCGACGCGTTTCGGCGTTCATGCAATTACCCGTGGTTTGTATTCCCTTACAGCCGGGTCGCAATATCACGTCGAAATCTCAGAAACTATATTTGGGGATGCACATTGCCGGTGATGTTCTGAGCACCAATACAAGCCAGAGCATTCTCACTTTCGCGATATATACATGGAGGAATTCGACAGCGCTTTCGCATACTCGTGTCAAGTTTGCGACGGTCTTGCATCCCGTTTCGGCACCTTACCGGACCTTACCGGACCTACGACCATTACGCGGAAGTGAAATCGGGTATAACGCTTCCGGGGTTTCGCTGATGTCGCCTGTCAGTGAATGAACATTTTGCAGCTGCTTGTAACGCACCAAAGCACCAAAGCGATTCGACTTCCAACGACCACCGTCTTCAGAGCTCCCATACGGCCACCTTGGTACTTTGTAGATTCAAACGATGTTGCGCGTGCAGCGCTGGGAATTGCGTGTGTGTACATGTCGTGATTGCGCTGCATGAGCGGCAAGATATGAGAGGTGTCGACACCGTCGTTGACAAAGGAGAAAGAGCGGAGCGCTGGCATGACGTGACGGTTGCTGTCGAGCAATTTTTAGACGTCAAACATGCTCTGTTCGGCTGACTACAAGGTAGAATAAATACCTTATAAATTCGAATATTCGAACCGGTTCGAACCAGTCTTGAACCAGTCCGAACCAGTTCACCAACGCTCGAGGTGGTCGGTCTTCGGTTCGTGAGCTGAACCGGGACCGGACTTGAACCGAACCAACTCTGACCGGTTCGAACCGGTTATTTGGAGACCGAATGAAACACTACGTGATCCGCGTGTCCGAAGAATTATGCAAACGACTGTAATCTTCAAGCGGCTGTCGGGTACTTTGAACCTGTTGTGAATGCTCTGAAGCATGTCGCTGTTAGAACCGCGCACCTCCCGATGACGTAGATTCTTTCTCACCCAATTCCTGTGCAATACCGTTGCATGACAACGCGTCGTCTGACCCTCCTCTTCTCCTTCTCCTTCACTCACCCCCATACAATCTTTAGGACTGAAACACTGTCATCGACACCGACGTGCTCTCGCTGCAATCCGCGGGGACTGACTTCAAGAAGATGGAGAAACGGCGCATCCGTGACGTTCAAGGTACGAGCATATCTTCGATTCCATATTTCGACATTACTTACCTTTGCTCCAAATTACCTGTAGTACCAGTAAGGATGAAGTATACTAGAAACGCTTGCATACGCTGCAAAGTTGCGAAAGTCAGAGTACGTGAAGTCATTCCTGGACGTTGAAATTACGATGCGATTGCTCTCAGTGCGATGGAGACGGCTTCCAATCATGCTCGCGTTGCGTGAAAACAGGATTGCAGTGCAGGTATACCGACAAACCAAGTGAGTTTCTGCACAATTTTTATGCATTCTTTCTGTCACTCAAGCGTCATTAGCCTCGGAAGATGTAATCGTTTTGAAAAACATACTAAACGATTTAGGGCATCTGGATCTAAGCGGACAAGGCATAAGAACGCAACCAATCCCTTTCTCGACATTGACAGGAGTCTACGATCTTCACATTGCGTGGTCTGAACGACATCGACTCAAAGTCGCCGTGAAGCGAGCTCGAGACGACAAATCCTTCGAGATTTTGAAAGTCCGTATACATTGAATGTCGTTTCACCTCTTCATCTCAAAATGGCGTCATATCGCACTTTTGGTTTCTAATAGCAAACGGGGAAAGAAATACGTGTCTGGTCCGAACTCCAAGACGAAAATGTGTTAGTTCTACTCGGTTACTACAACGAGGGCGATAGTCCGGTGCCAAGTTTGGTCTCTCAGTGGATGGAGAAAGGACGTCTAGACAGCTACATAAAGAGATTACCTCGTGGCGGCGAAGAAACATGCGTGCTGGTCTGTGATCTCGCTTATCTAACTTCAGTCGCTAATGCTCTACGGGACGCAGCTTTCTGACGTCGCTTCGGGCGTCGCATATCTTCATTCTCGTGATATAATCCACGGAGATCTTAGAGCCGTAAGTATAACGTTGTAATTTTGTACGAAATACCTACTTTAGCTTATTGATGCTCCTTTGGACAGTCAAACATCCTAGTTTCCGGAGAGTGTGTTGCCAAGATTTCAAACTTCGCACTCAGTCGAAAAGAATCACCGATTGCACTTCCCCATTTTGAAGGTAGCCCTCGAAGTTCGCATCGCTGGATGGCGCCCGAGCTCGTCTCGAGTTTCACAGCCATGACGACCAAAGCGACAGACATGTGGGCTTTTGGAATGATAGGACATGCACGTAATTTATTTACTCGACTTTACCAAGTACTGAACCGGCACTCACGAACAGGAACTACTAAGTTGGTGTATCCCATATTCCACCTTGGGCGACATAACGGCGCTTTCGGCAATAGCAGATGGTAAACCCCCTGATAGGCCGGAAAAACCGGAAATCTCAGAAAACGCGATGATATTCAACATGCTGTGGACAATTTGCAATTTTTGCTGGAAGGATCCACATTTGCGCATGGCAGCAACTGATATCTCCTCATTGCTGCAGCCTCACTCTGTCAATCGTAAGTTTTACGATACCGTCGAGTTCAACCTCTATTCAATTTTACACAAGGATCAAAATTAATCGCGTCAGCGTCATCGCCAGGTGCGTTTTAGTTTTGAATCGCGAATTATATTCTAATGAACATGTGCATGACCGCAGAATCAATAGAGATGGATGAAATTACGAGTACACGAGAGCCTTCGGGAAACACACGGCATCCCGTGAAGGAGTTACTAGAACCACTATCATATTTAGACCTCGAAGGATCAATCCTCCCGATGAAGCAACGCGAATCGAAAATCGGAGGATACTCAGACGTCTACTCGGCGTGGTCGAAAAGGCACAACATCAAAGTCGCGGTAAAGCAAGTGCGGAATATCCTGAGGAAGGATGTCTCGTTCATCAAGGTGTGTATTTGGAGTAAATGCTTCTCGTTGCGATTTATGCACTCGATTCTCATAGAAATTCGTGAACGAAATTCGTATCTGGGCTAAGCTTGAGCACGAGAATGTGTTGCCGCTAAAGGGCTTTTACTTCGAAGGGGAAGAGCTCATGCCGAATTTGGTTTCAGAGTGGATGGAGGACGGGACCCTTGACGAATACATAGTCGATATTCCTCCCTGCAGCGTCGAGATATTGGAATTGGTCCGTTCTTTGCCTTTTTTCTCTTTCATTTCGTCTTTACATAGTCTAGCTTCGCGGAATCACGGCGGGCCTTGCATATCTGCACTCAAACAAGATAATTCACGGCGATCTGAAAGGTGTTCGTGACAAAGTCTCCTTTTTTCATCCACACCTTTAAAATTTCGCGTTTATAGCCAAACATATTGATCTCTTCGAGGAAAACGCCTCTACTTGCAGATTTTGGACTATCTCGTGCACTGCAGAAGACCCTCACTATAATGGCAACAACGTCCACGTCCTCGAACGCCGCATGCAGAGGGTCATTGCGATGGATGGCGCCGGAGCTATTGATTGTCGTCGACGGAGAATCGCCTTCTCTCAACGAGATGACCGATGTTTGGGCACTCGGAATGGTCGCGTATGTAAGTGCAAATACTGGTCCGACCCCATTTTATGCCTTCTCAAATCGATCCTTCTGCTTGGCAGGAACTACTCAGTGGCAATGTCCCGTACGCAAACGTGAAGAACGATTTCGCAGTCATACCAGTTATCCAGAAGAAAATCACACCTTCAAAACCTACGGAAATGGGCGACCTCGTCATATTCGAGAAAATATGGAGTTTCTGTTGTTCTTGCTGGAATTTTGACTGCGCCTCTCGTCCTTCTTCGGAACAGGCGACTCAATTATGGTCCTCGTAAACTTCACCACGAATTAGTGAGTAATTGCTGCACATTGAGACATTTATTGAATACGAATGCGTCAGAATGTCAATGCATCGCGTAGCAGCTTTTTTTCGACGAGTGATTGGCGTATATCTAGTAATTTAAAACGCAAGGTCAATTCTTGACTCACACGGACGAACGAAGAGGGCATTTGTCCTTGACGACGGCCACGACGTTTGAACGAACACGAACTATCAACACAAAGTCTGCTTTGTCAGCTTCTCTCACGATAAGAATTTGTGGGATTTCATCTTTCTCCAGCGTCCTCCGAAACGACTGATCCATAGAGCCAGACTCGAAATTTATCACTCATCCAACTCTTTCTAAGAATACTCAAACAAACAATTCAACATGACTTCGTGACAGACCATATCAAATGCGCTGTTCATTTGTCTCTTAAGGAAATTTCAGTAAGGGCACCAAAATTCAAACTTCTGGAAGAGATGAAATGAATTCACTAATATCTCTTTACGGGACTTTACCGCGTCTAGTGACAGCCATTAATATTAATATTGCTAGATGTACGCATCGCCATCGATCTTCCCACCCCGTTCTGTGCGATGCTGCTGTACAAGTATCGGCCGTTCTTTCTCACCTTCGAGCCATTCCCCCTCCCCTTCGCCCACACCCACCCACTCATCCACCCAGGCAAGCATCGAGAGCGGGGAACCATCCACTGCATCAAATTCCGACGGACGACCGGCGAAACAACGTTCAATCTATTCAAAGTAATAGTCTATCTTTGTTGCAGGGCCTCGCCTTCCCCCCACGACCTCTCCATAGCTCAGCTATGCTCGGTCAAGGTACTACTCACTGGCAGTTGGTAGCAAGAGACCGGAACCCCCATTATTGTGTCCAATGTAGAGACGCACGACGTAGAGTACGTGCAGTCAGACAGGATTGACATTGCGATGACCTATTGTGTAGTGTGAAGGAACTCCTCCAAAGCCATGTCCACGTTGTTTGGAAAGAAATATTCAATGCAAATACATAGTTAAACCGAGTTAGTCTCTGATCCACTTTGCGCTTGGTGTATCTCACCTATTTTCAAACCTTCTTCAGCGAAGGAGGACATAATCACTTTGAAAGGCATTTTGGACGATTTACAACATCTCGATCTGAACGGGTTAGTCGTCGGAAAACAACTGGTTCTTTCCAAACCGACAGGCACTTGCGACCTTCATGTTGCATGGTCTGAACGTCATCACCTCAAAGTCGCAGTGAAACGAGTGCTAGATGTCGAATCCTTCGGCGTTCTGAAGGTCCGTGTGCAACAACGCAGTGTCTTTTTCTTTCAGATTCTGTGGAAATCTTAAATTTTCTTGAACTCTCCAAGAGGGCGGGAAGAGAATTATCCGTTTGGTCCGATCTTCAAGACGAGAACATTCTTGCCCTCCTAGGCTATCTCGTCGAGGGAAGCTACCTGGTACCGAGTACGGTCTCCGAATGGATGGAAAGGGGGAGTTTGGACAACTTCATGAAGACGTTACCTCGCGGAGGAGAAGAATCATGCATATTGGTGAGTTAATCACTGCTAAATCTCGACATTATTGACCATCCTCGGTGATAAGCTCACAGACGTATCATCTGGCATTGCGTATTTGCATTCTCGGGATATTGTTCACGGGGATATTAGTGCTGTGAGCAAAATTCTGAGATTTAAAAATCGCAATCAATCAATGCAAAGAAACGCTCTTGATAAACAGTCTAACGTCCTTGTATCCGACAAGAACATCGCCAAAATCTCAAGCTTCGCCTTGAGTCGAAAGCGATCCGAAGGAATCTCGGAATCGAAAGAAGAGGCCAGCCCTCAAGGTTCTCAACGATGGATGGCACCAGAACTCGTTTTGGATTTCACAGGCATTACGAGTAAAATGTCTGACATATGGGCATTAGGAATGGTTGGATATGTGCGTAATCTCCTGTATCGACCTCATCATCGATAGATTATTCATCTCGTTTCCAGGAGTTACTGAGCTGGCAAATTCCGTATTTCGCCATCAGTGAGATTGCTGCTCTTTCAGCAATAGCACATGGAAATTTGCCAGAAAAACCGGAAAACTCAGAAAACACAATGATATTCAGCATGTTATGGACGGTTTGCACTTTGTGCTGGAAGGAAAAATCTTCTCGCCCAACAGCAGCCGAGATAGCCGCGTTACTGCGGCCTCAGTCTACCAACCGTACGCTCTACAATTTCTCCTATTTTTCCGCACATTTTTAATCGCTACAAGGATCCAAATTGGATACCTCATCTTTAAGCGCTACGTCGTTACACGAAGGTGAGTTCGGTACGAGTCGTCACTTACTATGGTAGTGAACCTTTCCCTAGAAATGGCGCACATCGACGTGACAAATGCGCATGAGCCTGTTCCAAATAGACCGCATTTTGTAAAAGAGTCACTAGCATCGCTGTCGCATCTAGACGTTGCAGGTTCGATCCTCCGGATGAAGCAACAGGAATGGAAAGCCGGCGGTTACTCAGACGTTTACTCTGCATGGTCAACGAAGCACAATATGAAAGTCGCGGTGAAGAAAGTACGGGGCATCTTGAAGAAAGATGTATCGTTCATGAAGGTAAGTTTCGTGTACTGGTGGTGCTTCTAGACGATTTGTGAACTCGAATGTTTACAGAGATTTGTGAATGAAATTCGCATCTGGGCCAAGCTTGAGCACGAGAATGTGTTGCCGCTCCAGGGCTTTTATTTCGAAGGGGAAGAGCTCATGCCGAATTTGGTCTCAGAGTGGATGGAGGACGGAACACTAGATGAATATGTCATTGAACTTCCTCTTTGCTGTTCCGAAACAGTCGCATTGGTTTGTTATTCGCTTGGGTTCCCCTACTCCATCATTTTGACCATTCTCCAGCTTCGTGGAATCTCTGCGGGTCTTGCATATCTACACTCCAAAAAAATTATCCATGGGGATTTGAAAGGTGTTCGTGACATAATCTTCGATTTCGTTGATGAATTTCAAACACTGCGTCTACAGTCAAACATTTTAATTTCGTCTAAAAAAGCGCCTCTGCTTGCCGATTTCGGTCTGTCACTTGCGCTACAGAAGACTCTTACTATCATTGCAACAAGCTCTACGTCCTCAAACAACGATTGCAAAGGCTCCTTACGCTGGATGGCGCCCGAACTACTAATCGTTGTCGATGGAGAATCACCAACTCTCAATGAAATGACCGACGTGTGGGCACTTGGGATGGTCGCATACGTGAGTGCAAGTAGTGTCCGAACCCATATATTCGATCAATTCAATGACTTCGTATTGCAGGAGCTCCTCAGCGGCGACATTCCGTACGCGAACGTGAAGAACGATTTCGCAGTTATGCCGATTATTCAAAAGAAAATTATCCCTGTGAAACCTTCGGAAGCGGGCGATCTCACTATATACGAAAAGATATGGAATTTCTGCTGTTCGTGCTGGAATTTCGATTGCGCCTCTCGCCCTTCTTCGGAGCAGGCGGCTCTACTATGGTCCTCGTAAACATACCATAGATTTGTGAATAATTGATACAGGTCGATGCCCTTCGATACGAATAACGTTAAATAACCCGGAAGGCGATGATGACGATCCACCTTTCAGCACGACGAACGTCACGGACTTTAATTACTTTGATATTTATATGCAGCTGTAATGTTGACTTGCGCAGTTTCAAACCATACGAACGTTGTTCTTAAGACTTCGAGTTACAATCACAAGTATAAAATACGTAAATACAGAAATAACGATAGTACGCCTGAAGCAGGGGGCTGATAATGGCAACCATGAATCACTTTAGAACTTGAACATCAGCGACCTCCCTAATAAATGGATAAGCTCAATTAGCGAATACACAAACTTGAATGACAAGAGTACTCACGTAAATGCACCCATCCACATATTGCGTTCTTCCTCTTTAACCGCAGCGAATCGTTGTGCAAGCTTACTGTTCACCTTACCGACGAGTGCAAAGGGATAAACCCGCAAGGAGTTCGCATTGCCTTCTACCGAATTCCAACACGACTCTTGAGCCTTCAAATCATACTCTGGCTTCCCGCTAATATTTCGTAAGGGGATCGAAAGCTTCGCGCCTCTCTTGTCTGAACGTTCCAAATCCAGATTAGAATTCGTGAGCGACGCGTCATACAGCGCCCATTTACGCTGTCTCCCCGGAGATAACGGGACCCCGTCAGCGTCCGATAGTTGAAAGAGTATCTGTCCATCGGCTTTCTGCGATATGATCAATTATTTAGAAAAAAGTGAAGAAAAAGAGTTTCATACCTTCGAGGGTGTCGCGCGGCTATGAGTCGGGGATGACGGGCTTTGTGGGACTGGGCTTCGCTGTCCAACCTGAAAGAATCAGATCTGAGATAAATGTCCTACAGGAAAACAAAAAACGCACCGCTTGACGAGACGAAATGGTCCTTCGCATATTGTCGATCGTTAATCTATTTTCGGGCGATTGCATAGAAGCTTTTCGTTGCGGGTAAGTCGATCTCATCGGAGAGCCTACAGCCCTCGCTTTCAACCTCGGCGCGGCATCTGGCATCGAGAGTTGCCTGGCGAGTGCGAGATCACGAACATAGTTTACGTATGGTAGAGGCACCACGACATCGGTATTGGGTTCCTCAGGATCATCGGGAAAACCATACGACATATCGATCGGGCTCTCGCTTCGGACGCCGCCAAGAACGTTCATATCATCTAGATCGTTGTGAGAAGGGAAACTTCTGCATGAGTCGAAATTCAAAAACATACCAGATTCCGATGTCGGGTCTGTAGATAGTAAGTAACTGAGTTCCGTCGCTGTGGGCCGCTCAACCGGATCATTATCCCAACAAGCCAGACACATCCTCCATAATGTATCAAAGTGTCCGAAGTCGTGCTCGTTATCAGGCTTCGAAGGCAGTCCCCCCTTGATGATCACAGGGATCACCTGAAGGTCCGACTTGCACTGATAGTAGGGGAGGTTTCCACTGAGTAGCTCCTGCCACGGATTCCGTAAGCGTACAGGTAGGACTACGGTAGAACGAAGACTCACATATGCAACCATTCCGAACGCCCAAACATCTGTCCTTTTGGTGGGTGTGGTTTGTTCGCAGTTGAGGAGTTCTATTGCCATCCACCTCACAGTCCCGTTGGTGGTGCAAGTCGCGGTCGCCACCGTAGTCTGCGACAAGGCTGTCGACAAGCCAAAGTCTGCGAGCAGCGGAGTGAACGAATCCGAAATCAGAATGTTATGCTGAATTAAGCAGTTAGCCTTGTATACAAGTCGACAAAGATCATAAGACGAACACTCTTCAAATCTGCGTGTACGACGCCTTGGCTGTGAATGTACTCCAAACCAGACGCAATCCAGTTCAACTAAAGATTCGGGTCAGCTATGTCCAATCCATTCTCGTAGGTGTCGTAGAACGCTTACCATGTTCCACGTATCAACGCCGCCGCGCGGAAACTTCTTCATGAAGTCGTTCAACGAACCGCGTTCCATCCATTCAGAAACCATGCTCGGCATCATGTCCTCGCCCTCCACCAAATATCCAAGGAGAGGAAGGACGCATTCGTGCTCAAGTTTCGCCCAGATGCGAATCTCCTTCGCTAATTTCTAAGGAAAGGTACGAAGATAAGTAAGTACTGTCCATGCTAGACGAGAGATTGATACGAACCTTCGCAAACGCCTCATCCCTACGCATAAACACGCGAATGCATTTGACGGCAACCTTCCGGTCATGTCTGTTGGACCAAGCGGTGAAAACATCGCACGTCCCGCCAAGTCCCGACTGAACAGGCTGCTTGCGGACGATCTGCCCTTCAAGGTCGAGGTGCTGCAGCGACGAGAGTATCTTCTTAAGACTATCCATTGAATCATGTAGTGGGTACGTAGGAGGTGAGGAGGGAGTTGCGGACGGCGGCTAGTCAGCTCGAACAGTTGTTTATGAAGTCGTCGAGTGGAACATGAGGCGGGAATGAGGGCAAGGGGCGAAAGTCGTCTCGTAGGTTACGATTATAGGAGAAAATCTGAACTACGAGGGTACATTCAGAACATTCACGCATATTCACACTTCGGGAAACAGCTCACTATTTCAAAGTATGCTTCATCCGTTGCAAGGAGATCCATGAAATCCGATTTCATTAACCGCGTGAACTTCGGCGTGTGACACAAAATCCGTCGACAATCTCCTATACACGAGTTCGATCGCAAGCGTAGCGAGCTTGTCGCTTGAATTTTCGACAACACCTGTAGGCTAAGGCTGTAGCATGATAATCAGAGATTGCAATTATCGCTCGAGGAATGACGTACCGAATTTGTTCCCTCTTATCGGCTTTCGAGTCGGATTTCTCAGGCGCCTTGATCGTGAACGTATGAATCCTTCTTTACAGCTCTACTTCGACGGCAGCTTCATACCAGTCAACTGGTCGAAATAAGCTCGCGTGCGCTGATGGGGGCGCTGCATTTCCTTGAAACATCTTGAACGGGTGACTATTATGGTCACCATGTAAGCATGCTGCTTCGCGAAGGCCATGTATTTCCGCGATCACGATTTCAAAGCCTAGAGAATGTCCGTCAAAACTCAAGCGCAAAGATTCCCAATCGATTGAACTGACTTTCTAAAAACGAAGTTGACGGATCTTGGTATGACGCACGAATTCTCCTCCAAAAAGCGCAACACGGCTCCCAATCTCATTCCACTGTCCATCGTCCTCCGACCATCGTGGTTCCCCACATCGAGATGACCAAGATGGGGAAATCGCCGACCCGAGAAATCACCAGCATGACCGCGGATCGCTTCTGAACGTCTAATATCACAAGAACCTCCTACAAGGAAGCGTTTCGTAAACACCCCTTGACGACAAATTTTAATGAAAATCACGCACGTTATCGATTATAAATAACGTCCGTCTCCTCCTTCACCAACTTTTCAAGAAAGCTCCAAGCTGCAGAAGATCCCACATCCACAATGCTATAGCTCCTACGTCCGGAGATCGAGTAGCGCTTTATCGATCACAAAAGGCAAAAAAGGGATCGAACGGCCAAAAGTCAGTTGACGATGGTCCCCGGATTCCGAAATTAATACGTTAGGCTACCGCGGATGAACGATATGTAAGCATCGAGGGAAACACATTTGAGGGGCTTGCTCACAATCTTGGAATTTGAGAAAGCGGCGCCTTCTGAATCGAGCTGGCAAAGCCCAGAAACCATCGCGTCTGCAAGGATAGTCATCAGAGATAGTGATAACGAGTTGATGACAAACGATGACTCGACGTATTACGCACTCTTCTCCGTCTTCACTATGGAGTCAATCGTCATCCACTCCGAGATGGCAGTAGGATGAAACCACGTTTAGATCCAGACGCCTAACGAGCTTCGTGAAGATGCACATCCGACCGCCGTGACCGCCTTCTAGCGAGCTTAATATGAGATACTCCGAACCCTCACGCAACCGACTACAAGTCATCGATATCGTCGAGAGGTCCGAACGGGACATTCGACGAGATGCTCCGTAGCCATGCTCGCTGCCTCGACCTCGCCAGATGTACGTGCTCGTGAACGAGTGCCGAAATCATGTAAAGCAGCACTTACGGCGTTGATAGCACGGGAACGAGGCTTTCGCGTGTTGTTCTTGTCGTGTGGGAGGTTCTTCCACGTTGAAGCAAACGAGGCACCTTTCGGATCTCAAATGTACGTGTCGTGGAAAGGATTCCTTCGCAACTCCATTTCAAGCTTTTGAGACGCCCCGAATATCATCCTAATCTCAGAGATGTTAGTCTAAAATTCAAATTGAGCTTCGAAGACAGAAAGACGTACCAAAATACATCAATTCTCACCGTCATTTCACAGTGTTCGAAGCTCGCTTTCAAACGCGTCGGTGAACGCAGCTTCACAGAAGCCTGATCCCATGAATGACTGGTGGTCACTCACATCAATGAAATACCGCCGCAAAGCCTCACGCCGCCCTTGTTTAGTTTTTCCGTCGTCATCCGGACGTAAGACTCATCAAGAGAAGACCATTATGACGGATCGAAGAATCTTGAAGATATTTCTGATCGTTACTGCGTCCTATCAATAAAATGATTGAGACCGTTGACCAATAGAGATAGAGACGAACGCTTCGAATATGCTCGAGATCATCGCATGTGAATTCTGCTATCGCCATATAGTCTGCAAAACATACAATTAGAGATGACGGGAAACATCAAGGTATAAATACGCGCCTCATCAACAGGTGACTGGAAAAATAGATGAGAATTGCGCGAGTACGGGCGCGATGGCAGCACTGAATGCGAAACCTCAGGATCATTTCGAAGAGCATATCGCTCCTATTGAATTATATCATGAAATATTCGATGATTAGAGACTAAGAGTCGTTGGAAGCTTACCTGACACAGTTGTGGTCGTATCCATTTGAAAGTCAATTCGCACTTCAAAAATACCAAGTGCCTCGAAGTTGAAGGTATTCGCTAACGTTCTCCAGAGCTGATCGAGTTGCAACTCGAAACGCAAAGTGAGAGCACTCTAGAACGTTGAAGAAGGCTTGAACAGCTGCGTAAGCAGTTTCATGTTAGAAAACGTATGTATGACTGAAGAATTCACTCACCAACACTTTGAAGCCAGAGAAGATTGTCTTCGCGATAGATGCCGTCCGTACACCAATTACATCACATAAGGTAGACGTACAGAAAACCATGAGTTTTCCCTGAACGTCATCCCCGGAAAGATTTCGCAAGGCCATACTTGAGTGGCGTGATCCCCAAGGTCGTGATCGAAGTGACATATTCTCATCTGCAACTATGATATTCTTTGCTCGGATTTCTCTCTTCAAGTAACGGACAAAGATTATTGTATTGTCAGCTCTCCGCCGAGTTCAGTTCAAATGAGCAACGCACCATTGAGTCATATCCTGGACTCGGAGAGTTGTCGATGCCCAATTTGCTCCCACCACACTCTTCGTCCAAAAGCTCTTCGAAGTCTTATATACATCGCAAAAGACTCTTCAAATGTCGAACGCTTCAAGCGACTCCAAAATGTATGTGAATCGTAAGCCTTGCCTGCGCAAGCAATTTGTCCTAAAATCGTTGGGATGGCCGTCTGTATGTGAGTAAACCTGCCGTTTCTTCTCCGATTTATTAAAAATTTACGCCTTCCTTCTTCGTTCAAAGAGCTTCGAACGGATTTCCATCATATTGGAAAGAAAAGCTGTATGTTTGAAGGCGAACGTCGTCGTTGGGGAGGAAAAGTCGCTGACCCCATATTAGGGGCCGCTACTGCGTGGCCACGCGTCGCGTAGGTTCAATTTTTGGCCTTCCATCTTGCTCCCTGACCACGACGTACGTCCCTCCTTCGAGCATACGCCTTTTCAATACCAAGCAGCGGAGAAATTTGAATACTTAAATAGGGGTACATTCATCTGGGAAATACGATACTCCGACTCAAATCAAGTTTCACTCGTATGTACTCTTACGAATTAACTTTGACGGTATAACTCGTTCACTGAGCCTGTTATCACTCCACGCTTCAGATTCTTGATCGCGTAGGGAAAGTCATCGTGATCATGGCTGAAGAGAATATTGTTCGACAGTCGCGCATTGAAAATGCAGAAGAAACCGCCAGGACCGAAGGACTTTTGGAGGCATCGCGTTCGAAAGGTCGCGAGATTCAAAATTCCCTTGCGAACAGTTCGAAAGTATGCAATACTAGAATTCTAACGGATTTCTCGATCAAAACCTCTGAATCTCCTCGTGGTACATCCGAGTACTCCAGTGATATCTCAGAGGGCTCCCCGGCAGCATCCCTATCCCTCCTTCCTTCGGAGCTCTTATCGCTTATTTTCCACTTTGCAACCGATAGCTTCGACCCAAAAAAGGATCCATCTATTGATGTTGGGAACTGCAGTCCATGGTCAACAGATCTTCGCACCAGGAAGGCCATCATTCGCGCATGCAAACTCTGGCGAGACATCGCCGTGGCCAGTTTATACGACCGCATCTATCTACATCACGTTGGACAGCTCTGTGCGCTTGTGCGCACCTTGGAGCAAAACATAGCGAGCAATGAAGGTCGTGGCTACGCTGCATGGATCCAACATATACACGGCGACTTCTACGTGCCTAAAAGCTGGGAAGCCGTATACACAAGGCGATTCACGGATCTCCTAGCATTTTGCTCTTCGATCCGATCCCTCACTTGGAAGATCAAATGGCATGGTTTCGCCGATCAGCCGGTATCACACTCTATTGCTCACCTACTATCATCCTCTCAATCCAAGTTTCGCTCTGCAATCTCGTCTTTGAGAGAGCTCACCTTCGCTCTCGACGACGTCCCGTCAGTCTCAGAAACCCCACTATCGGACCTACCTTCTACCATCACATTCGACAACTTGGAACACTTGACGTGCGAAGTGAAGAAGCATAGTGCCATGCGCCAATTCGAATTCATTTCGGAGGCGTTTATCCTCCCAAAAATCAAGCACCTTACCATCAACCATCAAGAATCGTGGGTTCGCCCCGAGCTCATCGACCTTACATTCATCTTCAAAATGTTGCAAAGCTTCGGTGTGAAACTTACTTCGTTCTCTCTAAGTCAAGCTTCCACCGGAGATCTCAGCGCGAGAAGGAGCATCGCGAATGTCCTCAATCTAACTCCTAACTTGGAGTCACTACAACTCACTTGCATCTATTTCGAAGCGATCGAGACGCCTCTCGCCTCTCCTTTATCGCATCTCACGAGCGTGGAGCTCTTCAGCGAGCCGACTCTACTCAACAGTTCGTTAGACGGGGCGCTTGAGCCTTTCTTGGAAATGTTCGAGGATCGGGAGAGCTTTCCGCATCTTCGATCTCTCAAGATCTATGATTACAGGTTTCCGAATCTCCCTGTCAACGGCGTATTGGCATACTCTTCCAGCCGATCCAGCGCCATTTTCTTTTTTTCGTGGAGGAGCCGATATCACCAGAAGGGGATTGTTCTGGAGTGCATTGGTGATAATCCGAAGCTCGCCGCGGACCAGGCGAGATGGAACGCATGGACAGCGCGTGTAAAGGAAAACGACGAGCTTGGCTATTGTCATGACGATAGTGAAGACTACCACCCAACCTCTGACGATAGTTCGGACTCGGAGTGTAACTCTTCTCTTTATTCGACGAGCGACGTCGAAGAAGATGGTTCCCCAAGTATAATAGGATCTACCGAGGCGTTGCAGATTTTTGAGCGGACTGTCGAAGTGAGATTTATATTTTGTATGGAGATAAAGAGCAAGTACGCTAACCACCTACGATAGAATTTATCGTCGGACGAAGATGAAAGATGATCGAGAACGAGTGCGGAGTCAATTTCCATTTTCCCTTCTCTTTTTTCTCTTTATGTGCCCAAGCGTTGCTCTAAATAGTAGCTGGGACTCAAAGTAACAATCGACGGCGTAAAGCTTTCAATTGCGAACACATGCATTTCTACTTCAAGTTGCGTACAAATTTACAAAACAGCTCTGCGAAGCATTGATACCCAAATCTCTTCACAAACTTCTGATAGTCATTGTCGGTTTACTGTTCAATATAATGAATAAATAAGCGTTCTGCGAGACATGTGCTATCCAACTTACGGCAGGGGTCCAAGTGAAAGAGACAACGCGAGCGAAGCCAGAGAAGCCCGCAGTAACGTCGCCAACAAGCGCCGCGACGAGTGTGCCATCATCGGGCTTGTAGAACGACACCGTCACCTTCTTCTGCTTGCCGCTGAGGACGACCTCTCCGTCCAAGATGAGCTGCTTGCTGAGGTCAATGGTGTTCCAGTTGAATGTTGTCGTCTGGAGAGTCTTGAGCTGCGTATCGCCGGTGAGGTCGTCGGGGAGGGTGAAGAGAGTCGCCTCCGCGCTGCCTTGGAGAGTCGCGAGCTTGAACTTTCCGTAGGGGCCGAGCGCGGGGTCCGAATCGCCGGCTTTGGTGAAGTTGAACGTGGCGTCGGTCGCGTCCTTGAAGAAGGGGCTCTGAGACGACTTGAGGATGGGTGCCTTGAAACTAGAGAACACCCAGTGACGTCCTGTCAGTGTCTCCCAACGAAAGGAAAGTCTTCTGTGCATCGTGTCAGAAATGGGTAGGATTAACGATAGAATAATATTAAAACTCACAGTCTCTTACTCGAGTTCGGCCATTCTGCTGATTGACGAGCTGGACGATAGTCAGTATCTAATGCTGAAGACGAGTAGCGCGAACGAACATGAAAAGTTTAGTTCGACGAGTGTTTCGTATGTAGAACTGGCCAACGAGGGAGATGACTGGCGAGCTTTATGGCGTCTCAGAGTCCCCTTGTTTGTTTGTGTTTCTGAGTTCCTCTACGAGCACTCCCCTTCTTGCCTACAATAATTCCTAACACTAGTCGTCGTCACAATTGCAATCCGCACGCAACGTTATCGATGACCTCCATACATCGCCATCGCACATGACGCGACAATATCGCAACGCGTCGTCGTTTGAATGGAATGAATAGCGCTTGTAAACAATGAACCCCCGCAAGTCGAAATCACCGAAAGCGGGGAGCATCGGCTGCGATCCAGGCTGAGTGAACTGAAGAAAAAGGTGAGGCGCTTCGATGCATGAAGTCAAGGCGGGACAGCACAAGAAGTTTCATTTCAGGTGGACCTTGAACTGATAAATGCTTGCGTCCTGAAGAGCACCGTTCGGATAGGCCGTTTGATATTCAAGATCCTCTGGTCGCCAAACCGGCTCTGTCAACAAATATTATAGAATCGGGGCCTCTTACTTACTGTACGTACAATCTTGAAAAAGCAGGTTTGATTTTCCGTCGCCCTTGAATCTTTGACGCAAGTTTCAGCTCGGTATGAATTGTAGCAGGCGCGTATTCAACGACGAGCCCGTTAATTGCACAGGCTGCGGGTAGATGGGATAACGTACTCCCCCGAGCTCATTCGTCGACCATCCGCCCGTTTCCGAATTCCGGTGTCGACCTTGTTAGAGTTTCTGGCGTGATATGGTGGCATTGTTCTCCCTCGAACCAACGGCCGAAAGCATGTGGCAGGGACCTCACTATCTCGGCGGCGACAGGCACATCCTTTGGATTATAGACACGAAGAAGCAATTCGACAAGTCTTGTGTCTAATCTGATAATGCGATAACACCTGATCACCACAATGCTGAACGACAATGGAACTGAGGTGGGGTGCTTACGATCGAGTCTTCGTCCTCCCATATATTCGCCATGAATGCTGGCAGGAAAGGCATCCGGCGACAGAAGATAGCGAGCTCGAGGGTCGCTCCGAAAGATAGAGATATCAGATAGGGCGTCGACGCGCTGTTCATAACCGAGGACCGAGGATCCTTTCGATCGTAGATCTAACATATTAGACTCAATTCGTCGACGAAATCGAGGTACCGGCGGGACATACCTCCGACAATAGCTTCGAGGGCAATTCGAGGGAAAGTTCTAGCCCGCAATCAGTTTTCAGAAAGGGTGGTGAATATGAATGCACTCAATGCCAGGTATTCAGAACGTCGCGCCAGTTCGCGACATGATTTACCACGGACTCGCCATCGACGCGATGTGCCAGATCATAGCACACAGATCGATTCTCGACTCCTAGAGCTCTCGAGCAAAGACATGATGAGGACGCATTGCAGAGGGCGCTCACTTTACATAGGTCGTGTTGATGATGGTGGTTCGAGTTCAAGCGATGGCAGTTCAAAATTTCGGAAACAGGTGGAATAGCCGGACCGGAATTCATATCGCCGGTTTATAGCCGAAGCCTTCAAAACATGAATGTACTCTGAATCTTACGTCGTGTAAATCATAGCACGTATCAGTGGAAATTTACTAGCGCATCTCATCTTTCTATAACAAAGAAACGCAGTATTTATATCTTGGATTACTAACGAATTTACAATGCAACTCTCCGCGTACAATCAATTCTCAATTTCTCCCCATCATCAAACGATCTACTCACTGAAAGAGAATCGCGTCAGATTCTATAGCGAATGAAGATCTTCAAAACTCACAGCGGGAGTCCAGGTGAATGAAGTAACACGGGTGAACCCAGTGAACCCGGCTTCAACAGTACCAACAAGCGCGGCGACGAGCGCACCATTAGAGGGCTGGTAGAACGTAGCCGTGATCGTGTTCTGTTTGCCACTGAGGACAACTTCACCATTCAGCGTCAGGGCCTTGGTGACATCGATGGTGCTCCAGTTGAACGTGGTCGTCTTGGTCGTCTTGATCGCCTTGGTGGAGATGTCGTCGCCAGGAGTGAAGAGCGTGGCAGACGCGCTGCCCTGGAGTGTGGTGAGGGTGAACTTGCCGTAGGTTCCGAGCGCTGGGTCGAGCTCGGCGGAGGGGGTGAAGCTGAACGTCGCGTCGGTCGCGTCCTTGAAGAACGGGCTCTCCGAGGACTTGAGAAGGGGGCCTTGGGCGCTAGAGAATCGATCAAGTAAGATACGCGGTCAAGTGCAAAGGCGTTAATGAGCTACAAGTTTCAGAGAAAACTATGTCAGAGATGTGAGCCAAGTTAAAGAAGAGACGGCACTCACGATGCCCACTTAAGTTCAGCCATGGTGTTGCGGTGTATTTCTAAGAGAATCACATTTAGGATCTAAACACACAGCGTGAAGTTTGAAAGACGTACCTGATTCTAACTCTGGAAGACGAGATACGTTTGAGTTAGTGAACAAAACCCCGACTGACGCTTCATATACCTTTTGAATTCCTCTTGTTTGTCGGTGTTGAGTGATTTCGGATATCGTCCGCCAGCCGAAATGCTGCGATATTGTTGAAAACGTGTGCACGATGACGAGCTTTAGCATCATGATTGCGGGTGAACGAGTAGGTTTGACGTAAAATCGCTTGCGATTGAACGACCCGTCCGGTTGAAATAAAGCCAAGCTCGATTCGTCGATTGATTGGAATAGAAGCGCCTCCATAGCCATATAACGGCGACATGTGCGGGCACGGTCAGTGCCTGAACTCAATCGTCGAATTAAAACTTCGCGTACATCACCGGTTCGAGGGTGGAGAGAAAACTGAAAGGTGATTATCATCTATCAATTCGCAATTACGAATAAAAACACAATGATGATTCCGGATCGAGAAACATCGCAAAGCGCCGTCGTCGAGTATACATCTACAGTTAGAAGGTCGCATGGTCATCTTCTGGAATTTTGGATAAAATGAAGAATTGAAACTACTCAACAAATCACTACGATCTCTCGACGAAGGTGGAAAGCAAGCCTTCAGGGCGCCCGCAACTTCAAATCTCCGTACATGTATTGGGTCTTCGGCCTTCGCCCAAATGAAAAGCGTGAGGCGTCAAAGACGATCCACCTGGAACATCAAGCGGTATGAGATTGAATCCGCGACGGACAAAGGCGAGAGTCCAAAGAACTGCGTTTGAGCCTACAAGAAATCTCCTTGAGCGGGGTCCAGGTATAAAAAAGGTATCCGGTGATTAGTCTTCAGCGAACCTCGCGAATAGAAATGATGCTCACGATTAAGCATCGATTACACTTCGTAAATCTAAAGTTTGTCGATTGAAGCGTGAAACTGTCCTCGGTGAACGTGCCAATGAAGGCGTCAATGAGATCTAGAGGAATCGAAAGTACGGGCCTCTCTGCAAGTTTGCAGCAACTTTTGCCACCTGCCGGCCCATGCCTATCCAGACCTTCTGTATAATGTTCCTGCACATTCGAATCTTTCACAACAATACTAGCGAAGATAGTTTTAGTTCATTGAAAGAGACCTCGTGCCAACTCGAAGATCTCACCTAACAATTTACGCCGACTTGTCCATCGGAGACTCTCGTACCAAACCAGTTTACCGCCAGCCCTCGGCGACGTTGCAAATCGGACAGAATGTCGCAGAAATTTCGGAAGAGCGTTTATCTGTGAGTAATCTTTTGATTAAAGAGCAGCCCTTGGAGGAAACGGCGAAGAGGTCACTGGCAAAGAGCCTCGAAGAGGTGGACGCGCGTCCGCTGAAGTGCCCGCGGCGGCAATCAGCCGGCATTCAGAATGAGTGATCCGGTCGCTACCCCCCGAAGGAAGCAATTCTCAACAACGCAGTCCGTCGTTTTTCTTCCTCCACTCCGCGATGAAGGAGCCGACCGTTTTGGCACGCTCATCGAAAGCCCAAATCGCGTTTTGGCGCACAGGAGCTTGCAAGATCCTCCGATCATCTTCGTGAACACACTTCAAGTTCACAGCATCACTTCCCTTCAAGTCGTCGATCATTGTGGTCTTGGTATTGACGCACACGTTACATGTAACACCATTAGTAGAGGTCAGACCTAACGATCTCGCGCCGATTATTGCTCTCTAGAGCGCCGATTATGAGTGTGCTCCCCCAAGAATCGACACGCACAAAATCAGCCATAATCGATAATCGACCTCATAAGCGGCTCCTGAGCCGCTTATGAGGTCGACAATCGGAGTGCCGATTATCGCTGAATCGAGTCCTCGATTACCCTCTCGCTTGGTACATAATCGGGATGCGTAATCGGGACGGAAAATCGAGGTCTGACCTCTACTATTGCTTCAATTTGCTTGAGGTATGTGCTCCCGGAACCCTGATTTCTTTGACGAATAGAGTAAATCTCGTCAGGTTTTACGATTCAGTGGGTCCTCATTCTTCAACGCTTCAACGCCCTATCCGATATCTCTATTCTTGCGGGAAGATCTTCGAACTCGCTATTTTCTCTCGCCGGATCCCTTTTCTGCCAGCATTATGTCACGAACGGAGGACAACGCCGGCTCTCAAATGCGAGTACCATCTCTATCTAATGCATTGGCTTTGACGTACTTCTTCGTTGCAAAAGTCAGGTGCTGCCACGACTATCGTATTGGCTGCGGGAGCGTTCTTTGGTATCCGAGAGAAGTGCCTGGCATCTCAAGGCTAGCGAGGTCTTTCGCAATCTCCCGGTCGGCGTTGAGTCGACGGAGATCGATACCACCATATCACGCCAGAAACTTTCACAAAATGAACATCTAATTCGGCTTCTGAAGTTATCGAATGGAAAAGAAAGTACGTTAAACCGTGCAAGTTGCAACGCATGCTCAGCTACAAGCTCACAACATGCGCAGATCACCTGCACCCTCCTTTAATGACCGTACCTCGATGCTATAGCGATGTGATCCAGAACCTCGGAATTCGAGGGCTCGGGAGCTTGAGGGAACTGCTCTCTTACATCAGAGCGAATCCAAGTTGTAAGTTTCTTACAACGAGAGAATGTTCATTCAAAATTCTAACAGAATATCGACTATAGAATATCAATCCCGAGAATGACAAGGTGGTCTTTTGCCGAGACGTTCGTGCATGCATCACAAGGTCCTCGATCGCTCATGTTATTAATCTTCTAGCGCTAAATCGCGTGACTTATTGCATCGAAGCTCTTCATCTTTCAGTGCTTTCGGCTTGGATCGCGGTAGATGCGTTCCGCATTCGGGGATTTCAAGTTGCGGGGGACCTCTGTTCGCTCGTTCGTCATTCTCTCCGTCGGAAAATGTGGGTTTCTCACAAGACCTTTGAATGGTGTACAATTGCGGGAATCGAGGGTCATGGATTCATCGATGTGCGTATTACAGTAATAATCACAATGGAAACGGAGGCTGACCGAAGAGATAGCTTACTAGCGTCAACCCACTTCGAGATACGAAGAATGAATCAAGAAAAGCGGGGTGTGTGCCGCATATAAGCTCGTCGCTACTCTGCGATGTCGCTCATCAAGGCACAATCCAGTCTTTTGTGAGCGAAATCTATCAAGTCAGTTCTCATCCTTCTTACAATTCCAGTTTCGTTGACCAAGCACCCTCCTTTCAGCTAAATCGAATCATAATGGCCGAACTCGAGTCAGAATCTGTATGTCGCATGGTCTTTGCTGTCGATACCAGGTTGATTTTCTGACGCAGTATTTACAGTAGAATGCCTCTCTGCCAAATTGAAGTACTGACGAAAATTCCACCAATATCCTCAGCTTCGCCGCACCGGTCCTTAAGCCCTCACAGAGCTTCTTCTTCAAGGAGGCAACCGACGCGACATTCAGCTTCACCAAAGCTGACGACGTAGACCCCGCGCTCGGCCTCTACGGTAGATTCAAGCTCATGACTCTGCAGGGCAGCGCGGAGGCAATCCTATTCACCCTCCCCGACGACCTCACGGGCTCGACGCAACTCAAGACTACCCAGACGACGACGCTCAACTGGAGCACAGTCGATCTCAGCAAGCCGCTGGTTTTGGACGGAGAGGTTGTTCTCAGTGGCAAGCAGAAGAAGGTGACGGTGTCGTTCTATAAGCCCGATAACGGCGAGCTCGTCGCGGGGCTCGTTGGTGACGTCGCTGCCGGCTTTTCTGGCTTCACGCGAGTTACATCATTTACCTGGTCGCCTGCTGTAAGCTATATCCTCATTCTTCATTTTTGGGACTGACTTTTCAATTAGTGAAGTAGCAACTTTAGAGATAAGAACGATAATGCACGACGGTAGAGCATCTTAGTAATTTTGTGTTTAGATATTGAGGATGAAATGATATCGAACTTGGAGGTATAAATGAGATTTATCGACGGAGAGCGCAATTCGAAAGTATTTTCGTCGATTGTCGTTTGTAAACCGTTTTTTTTTCTTTCGAACATTCAGCCGTTCCAGCTGGTTGTGAAGGTTAGTGTGAAAGCCGCCTCGGCTAATTCCGAGCCGCTGGAACGACGCGTCGTCGTCGCTTCATTTTCACCTTTCAACGCAGTTTTACTTGCAATCACAGTCGTTTAGCAGCAAGCGTCGAAACAAACGCGTCTTGGAACAATGGCTCTCGTTATAACTTTCGATCGTCCCGCGAAACCATGGCATTGACTTTGTGGAGGTCGACACGATGGTACAACTTCGACTTTACCTTGCAAGGTCATTGTTCATCGACGAATGGCGTTGCTTCCTCGATTTGAAGATGTAATTCTGAATAAATATCTGCCTTGCGTGCTCAATCAGGAGGATGAAATCAGGACGTCGCGAAGAAGAAGTTCAAGAACTTGACGAGGAGCCGTGTAATAGCCTGAGGACACCGACAATCTCCATCGCAGTCAGCGTTCATCGTCACCAACGTTTCTTTCGATTATCGATCTCTAATGAAATTTCTCTCGTTATACAGGATGAAAGGCTTCAATCACGGATATGACGATTCAGTGCTGTTTCGGAGTGTTTCCAGCCCTGGCCGACCCGAAGTCTTACGCTGGAAACGCCATCCACCACGAGTTTCGGAAGAGTTGGAGATTGTGATGATTGTCGATGGGAAGAGCTCAGAAAATAGGAACGAGGCGAAAGAGCTTGGAAACTTGTCACTCGTGTGCGTGATCAAATTTCTTCCTTCTGGGCGTACGCTGATGTGGTTTACAGGATGAAAATTTCGTCGACGAACATGTGGACGACTTCTATAGAATTATCTTCAAGATTCTTCCCATCCTGCTATGTTCTCGGAATCAACACCAAACCGCTCCAGATTAAGCGGTCAATAGCTCGTCAGCGAGGTTCTGATCCTCTCCACCCCTTTCGACGGACAAGCACCCACATCACCATGCACTTGAATGCGATAGCTATTCATGGAGCTCAATATCTGTCCCAGCACGATGGATTGCTATGTCACAAATGCGTATAGCGCGGGCACTCTTCTTCATGCACTTCTCATGCATATCATTCCGTCGTCGGGAGTTCTCACATCGGCATTCTTTTCATTCACCCGACTCGAGGGAGAACATCGTATCGGCACTTCGCACCATGACCGCTGCAATTAAGCATCGATTCCATCAGAAGTCTCAAAATACGGAAGTGGACAACGGCGTCGACCTATCACTCTTGTACGAAGAACGAAGTGAAAACGATAATCCTCTGGTGAGTGCTCCTCTTACGTCTTGCTGATCACCAGTTCATTCTGAAACGTTTACTAGATTGAAGCCGGCAAGACATACACGAATTCAACATCATTAGCCGACTTTGGACGACAACCCGTTGGAGCCCTGATACATCATGTACGTTATGCGCTACCAAAACCCACACCTCCGCCCGCTATCAGCGCCTGGCGAGCATATGGTCGTAATGATGATCAACTTAATCACCGACCTGCTCTCATGACCGCGTCTCCTCTCGCGCGAGCTCCCCCATGGCAGTGATATAAACGAAAGGGATGCTGGGCTGCATGAGCTGCTCGAGATACATTCAAGATGGCCGCCTCGATTAACGAAGTCGCAGGGAAACATTTTGACTACGTCGTCATCGGTACGTCGTTCTTTTAATTGCTATGAATATCGTTCATGAACGGCTCGTTTCTTCCTCCAGGTGGCGGAGTAAGCACTCAACGTCTGAAATGCGGAATCTTTTCTGAAATAGCGACTTCAGACTGCGGGTTTGACGATCGCTGCAAGACTTGCAGAAGACCCTCGGACAACAGTGGCGGTCCTAGAAGCAGGACCGGAGAATCTCGATGACCCAATGATCAGTATGTCGATCAACTCTTATCATTTGGATCACAGTCTAACAAATACGTAATCTTTGTTCTACTGCGATGATGTAGCAATGCCAGGGCAATACGCCAGGCACTTCCGTAATCCCGCCTACGACTGGTGTCTTGAGACGACGCCTCAGGAGTTCTGCGGTGACGCCGTATATGGTTGGCCGAGAGGGAAGATGCTCGGCGGGAGCTCCGCCATAAACTTCTTCGTACGTAACTTGTCTTCGTAGACGTAGCTTTCCTCCTTAAGTTGACACGCTTACGCTCATATAGGGCTGGATCAAACCTCAAGCGAAGGACATTGACGCTTGGGAGCGTCTTGGAAATCCCGGCTGGAATTGGGCGCGATTCCAAGAGTACGCAAAGAAGGCGGAAGGGTTCATTCCGCCAGCGGACGCCGAATGGGCGAAATCTCGTCATATGATACATGATCCACATGTTCATGGATACGACGGACCAGTGAAGACCGCGTATCCTTTGACGATTTGCGCAACAGAATTTCCCTTCAGACAGGCCAGTTGACTATTCTCGTATTCTTTGATTTGCCATTGTCTGATATTCCAAATATCGCGATAGACATTGCTAAACTGCGGAATACCACTCTCGAGAGGCGTTGTGAGTATTCATCTTGGTTTCCGTTATCATGTCTATCAACTGATTACGCTTCAATAGCTCGGCGGAGATGTTGGTGATAATTTTATTTCGTACCACTTCACTGAATATTTACAGGCTCCTTTTTGTACTTAGCCCATCGGTGTCTCCATGGTGCCTAACACAATAGACCCCATAACACAGAAGAGGGTGTATGCGACGACGGTACGTGCTTTCATGTTAAAGAAATCTTAGCAAAAACGCTTACAATCGATATCGCCCTCAGGCTTACTATCTTCCGAATAAAGACAAGAAGAATTTGACTGTCTTATGCGACGCTCTCGTCCATCGCATTCTTTCTCGGAAAGATGAACGTTTTGTGGAAGCGACTTCTGTCGAGTTTGAGCACGGCGGTGGTATACACAAGGTGAATGTCCGGAAGGAAGTCATATTGTGTGCTGGGTGCGTTTCCGAGCGTCTACACATCTCGACTTCTTCACTAATCACGCCATCCGTTCCTACGCAGAGCGCTCAAGTCACCGCAAATTCTTGAGCTATCGGGCATCGGGAACAAGAGTGTCCTGGAGTCGTTCGGCATCGAGACGTTGGTTGATCTTCCTGGAGTTGGAGAGAACATGCAAGAGCATAGCTATTCGATGGTCATACATGGTACGCGATCTATCCCTTCCATCGTCGATCAGCGATGATTCGAAGACTTAATACACAAATGTTACGTATAACAGAACTAAAACCGGAATCAAATCTTAAAACGCTCGATTCTCTCGCAGACCCCACTATTGACGCCGCCCAAAGGGAGCTATAGTGTGTTTCTTCAATCGATTCTCCTCTCTTAATCTTTAACGCGAATTCCGGAATGTAGTAAAAGCGGCAAAGGGATGTACTGTACCGGTTTCAGCAACGTCGCATTCTTCCCGCTTTCGACCATCTTTTCAGCTCAAGAAGTTGAGGACATGGTGACGGAGCAAAGGAGCAAGATCGACTCGGACGGGCAAACTGACGAGTCGAGAAAGGCGCTCTATGAGCAATACAAAATTCAACTACAGAAGATCGAAAGCGGATGGAACGGAGACTGCGAGATCCTACCGTTCCCTGGGTCTATCGTTCCATCGTGTTGGTGCAATATTTTCCGCGTCGCGAATTAGAATATCGCTGACGTTTTCTCTTCCACAAGTTATTCGAGACGGGAAGAACCACATGTCAACGCTTGCAGGGCTGCACCTTCCATTCAGCCGAGGAAACATCGTGCGCCCCGAATTCATATCTAACCTCGAGGTATCCTAATGCCTTCTCCTCAGCATATACGATCTGCGGACCCGAAGGATGATCCCTCGATCAATCCCCGATCCTTTGAGAACGACTTTGGCGAGTGCTCTTAGTACGTCTACTTCGGTGAAGCAGCTAACTGTAGCACAGACATGAAGGTTCTCGTCAGATTATTGAAATATTGCCGCAACTTAGCGAACGTCGAACCTTGGAAGAGCATCGTAGGTATGCGTCCTAAATACCTACGATTTTTAATAATGTTTTGACGAGATACTTTTTAGCCAAAGAAGTCCTGCCTGGGCCTCAATGTCAGTCGGATGAAGAGATTGAAAAGTTCATAAAGAAATCTCTCGGGACCATGTTCCGTATGTCACCTCGTTCAAGACCGTCGCGTATTTACACTGAATCATGATGAATTTAGATACGGCTGGTTCGGCCAGTATGCTACCTCGCGAATCTCGAGGAGTTGTCGATCCGGCTCTCATCGTGTATGGGACGAGGAACATCCGCGTCGCGGATCTGAGTATCGTGCCATTGCACGTTGCTGCCCATACACAAGGTGCGTGATCCTAATACTCCCAACGGAGTTCGAACTGATGTTCACAACCATCCCTCAAGCCACGGCATATGCTGTCGGAGAAATAGGTTTGTAGACCTCTTTCATTCTCTTTCCTGTACCTGCCGTCAGAATGTTTGCTGATAAATTTTATCTATTTAGCTGCCGATTTGGTCAAGGCGGGGACAGCGAAAGGACGATTGTGACGAATGCATCCACCGTGAAGGGAAGCCGATGCATGCCTCCAAATGTTCCCTGTTTACACTGCACCCTTCATTGACAGCAGACCGCAGCGCTTCTTATGTGACTACGGGGAAGATATACACGAATATGAAATTATCCATCACGCGTTGACAGTCTTCGTCCAGTTCCCAAGGTACTGGACGATGTCACCGGTCGATCTCTAATCAATAAATGAAATTCTTCTATACGTTTCATTTTAAGAGTAAGTGGCTCGTACCTTGATCAACTCCGCGTTAAATCGTATATTATCAAGTGTCTGCCGCAGCACAAGATTGAACTTGGGTACATCTTCATCCTGCGTTCAATCCGATTAGTCGCGGGGGGTACACTGAAAATAGTATCGAACTTGAAGAACTCCTCGACGTCTTCCACATCTGCGTCCGATGCGAGCCTTTTGAACGTATACTGGCATAAATGCCACTATCAGCGCCGTATACCTCGAAAAGAGAGATGTTGTAGATACTGACGGAAACTAAATAGTTAAGCCGCATATTCTTCGAGAACCGCTCGCGGAACTGGATACAAGTTGGATGTCAGCACGAAAAAAATGCGATCTGAGCGCAACACGAGCTACAGCAGGCACCTCGTCATAATGCTCTTTGAAAAACGAGGCAACTCTTCGCGACGTCTTTCTGTTATTAGAAAGGTATGCAAAGAAGATGTAGTAATCCTGATCTTTGACATCCGTCAAGATGTAACTGAAAGTTTGATCGATGGGTTCCGGCGCTCGTGCATTGCAGAGACCGGCGCTTAACGCATATAGTCAGCATGCGCCTATATAAAGAGAACAAAAATGACTTACATCGCTGCTTGACGAGTGGTCGGAGTTCCGGCTTCTCGAACATTGCCTTTACCGCTTCATATTCCTTCTTTCCTCCGTATTTGACAGCCAGTCCTACATGTATATTCGATAATGTGAAGGGCGCAATATACGTAATGATTTCGAGATCGAGAGCTATCCCTGAATCATCGCCAGTTTCTAGCATATGATTGAACCTCCATTGTAGCTACTCGATAACTCTACGCAATTGTGAGTTTCAAAGAGGGAAGCACATAGATAATTCGTAGAAGTTACGTAGGGTCCCCAGCAGATGCCGCTCCCGCTGCTGCCAGAGTTCTTAGTTGTTTGATACTCGGGGATTCTTCGTCCTTGTAGTCGTATCCGAGTTTCGCGATAATCGAAGAGTACACCTACCAATCAAGAGGGATTGAGTTACTCGAATATCCCTTGCTAATCCAACGATCACATGCCCTTCGGAAACGACAGAAAAAATAATTAATTCGATCGTCTTCCCACCAAACGCCAACAATTTCGTCAACTTGATCCTTTATACCCTGCCATACCAGATCTGTAAAGGCTCAATTCGAGATCGTTCGTCAGTGATGCTATAGCGAACGTACAATCCTCTTCCTTTTTTCTCAGGTTGTCCACGAGGTTCAATGCAGTACTGATCTCCGTGTAACCCGCATTCGCCAGCGCGAAGACGTCATGCACAAGGCCGAGCCGGTCATTTAGCGTGAGGAAGGAATCTTTCTTGACCGCTTCTTGCGCAAGTTGAGACCGTCGATCTGGTGTATACAGAACTCAACCTATGTAAAACATCAATGAAAAATGAATTCAACGGATTGATATAACGACTTACAAACAGATGTCGTATCAGAGTTCAAATTGAAAGGTTTCGAAGTATCCAACGGGATGACCATCTCGCGTTCACTGAGGACGATGGAACGATCGACTATATGTTTTCCGCTTGCATGATATCCAAAGGGAGTTGCCTTTTTCAATTATCAGTGACATCGGATGGAATGAAAATGAAGAGCGCAAACCAGATAGTCTGGTTATCCTTATCTTCGAGCCGACCAGTCAAAAGGAAGCGATCTTACACCCAAGTACTCATCATCGTAGTCACATCGCGTTTCGCGGCTTTAATGACGCCCTCCCATAGATCGTTACTGACGCTACTTCCAAATAAGTGGTCCTTCAGATAGATCGTGACGCCTTGCAGAACTTCCTCTCCAATAAAAGGACGCCAACATCCTCAAACCTAAAGTAATTTATTAGTAATCGAAGGAAAGCATACGACAGTTGAAGGAAGTACCTGATGCAGCTTTCGAGTACGATAGCGAATCGAAATATCTGATTTATCTGATTCGCGTCAGGGCATTCGACCTCGATCGGATGAGACGACAGCTTTGCGTCAAGGTTGAGTGCTCCGCTCAAATGCCCGCTGACGAACGCCGAATGAACGTTCCATTCAGGAAATATCCTTCAGGAGGGGCTCACCCCAACACGGAAATCCACGCCTGGCTGCCGTTGGCTTCAACGGGTTCAGATTAGCGGCTATGAATGTGATCAAGCTGACCGTCAACGAATAATACACCTCCTTTCCCTCATTCTTCAAAGACGATCGATAATGGCCCATTATATCCGCCGTCAGCAGCCCCTGAAATTTAGCTTGCAAGATCACCGTAGATCCACATTGAAGATCGGAAGGGAGCTCGATGGCTCTTTCTGTAACGGTGTCTCTCGTCTGAGTCACGGGCGTCTCTTTGATATCGGGAGATTCTTTGTGTAAGACGATGTCCGAGAAGGTCAGGTCAGAGGAATGAAATACGAGCCTAGACGTCTCTTTCTGCACGTTGAGTCTAAGTAGGCAGAATTTGAAGTCAGTTCGATCAGAAGCGAATTTCGACCTCAAATCAACGCACGTTATTGAAACCCATCCATCGAATTCCAGTTTCTCAAGATCCGTTCGAATCGTCAGATCGTAGTGAACGGGTTTGACGCTGAAAGGCAACCTCTGCTCATCCTCTGAGACCGTGAGCGACGACGTGGATGCGGTCACTGCAGCCATAATCGTGACACTGATACGGACGCACGAAGAGATGATTATGGATTGAAGTGAAAATGACGATGAAGTTCTTTAGAATATAGCAATGATGAATTAGCAGGTGGCGACGACGCTGCGATGAGATCAAGACGAGCTCTGTTCAACTTGAACCCACCACATGATACCATTCCGCGCGCAACTTGCCAACTTGAATTCCCTCTGACCATGTGTCGAGAGCTTGAGAGAGATCTCGGCGCCTGAAATACTTCGGGTATGCTTCCTGAAGGACTCCAAGGAGTCGAGGATGGCTGCAGCTGGAAGGAAGAACTTAACGAAGAAGGAGCCCAAGAGGCATCGGCTAAATCCGGTCATGGCAAACGCCGGCGTTGACTTTTCAAGTCGTCGCCATCTTCCTTCGTCCGTCGTTCGTCGTTCGTCCATCCTCTTTGCGACTCTCCGTGAAAGTGATGCTGAGGTCCTTCTGAAGTGTTCAAAGCGTAGAGCACGTCAACAAACATGGTCTCCAAGACATTCCCACGATTTGAACATGAAGTTGAGGATGAATTCTGGCCAAAACGACGGACCAGCTTCGAGCTATCCGATGCCATCGTTCTCGTTCTGCCTGAAACTCGACAACAAGCATCATCTTTTCCGATTCGATAGAATCTCCTCCCATATCGCTATCAACCTGGGTACGTCGCCTAGAGGATGAATTCAAGCCGCAGAGAAGATGTGGGGCACTGGCACGCGGAGGTCCTTCAGTCGATTTCATCCCATCCGACATCGCGACCAACCAGTCCAGAAACAATGTTCGGGAAGCGGCGATGAGTTTGGAGGTTTGTAAGGCCGTGATGCGTCTAGCGTAGGAGATATGAAAGGAGGATCGCTCGAGTGCGTGACAAGCTTTTTGCTTTCGACTATTCGTTGACCTCTTTTTAAGAAATCCAAGATGAAGTATTTTCTCATCGAATATACAGATTACTTCTTTGGAGATTCTCTGCAAGCGCCTTTTTGCTCCGTCGTTCGGAATCATTCGGAATCGAGCAAATTCTACTTCGTTTGCATGGGTTCCAATGGCTCTTATCAGGTGTGAAGCAATGTCGCATGTGTCCTCCTCAGTGCGACCCAGGAAATGTAAATTCCGGAAATCTGTCAATGCCTTAACCATAGGTTCCACCTGTCGTTTCAAGTTGAAATCATCCTTTCCTGGGCGTCCTAGCTGAGCAGACCTTGCATTCTTGGAAGCAAAAGATGTGATTCGTTACAGCTCAGAGTTCTCGGGTAACCGCGGGTTGCTAAAGAAGCCCGTCGACTTCAACATTTACAAAATCTTAGACCTCAGACTCGGATAGTGGACCCGCGGGCAATTCTCCGATGGTGGGTCCCCCTCGAACTCCTTTTTCTCCCGATGGCACATCTCCTTTGAACCTTTCTGACCCAATACCAATGGCTATAGGCACCAACGGAGTCTCACTTTGCATTAATTTGGGATCCATCCTCTCCGTCTCGGAGGAAACTGCATCGCGCTTCTGACAAAATCATCTGAAAATGGCACGACTTACACACTTATCATCAGCGTCCGACGGTCTCATTCGCTCACCCTTCAAAAACAAGTTCCGTAAAGAAGTAGTCACAGCCGTCGAGCATCATCGAGATAAGCTTTAGACTACGGAGGTCCGTCGGAGGTCAACCAGCCCGTATGTTTTATCCCAGTTTTAGCAACCCCAATCTCATATCATATCGACGTTCCTCTTCTATCAGAAATCTTAGCCTATCTTCTCCCCGATGGCCTTTATTTTTGGACATGACTCTTCGTAACGCGGGCCATCTTCAAGCTTGATATGTAATAAACAAGCACGGGAGATTGGTATTGCTCAGACTTCGGTCGAATTTTGGCTATTCTGGGTGGATAAGATTCGAATTGTGAGTCAAAGAGATGGATTTAGTAGCATTCATCTGTCGTCTTATCAATCTACAGAACTCAAAATTCTACAGATGACTGCGACGAATCTGCGTCAGAAAAAGAAAAAGTCCGATCGACAAACATAATCGACGAACCACAGTGTAGGACATCGGAGAAGTAAATTCTAGACTCTTGCACCACTATTTTCATTCACCTTCGATTACCAACAAAACAGATTAAGGCGACGAAGTAGGATGCGTACTCAGGCTTGCGGCGAAATTTGATGCGTGTCCTCCCCGAGTTCCCCGCCTTTCGAATTCACTTGGCCGAGCGTGTATGCGTCGGGGAGAAAACCGACATACCAGGAAGAATAATCGAGGTATAGAGCCAACAACGTGTTGGCCTAGTGAGTTATCTTATCTTCAAGTGTCCTGAACTTCTCGGGGAGTTCGGGGGAGATGCTGAAAGTTTATAGTTACCTGGCCTTCGTCGTACGACTTCGTCCCAGTGAAGCTCGGGAGTCTGCGGCCACGGTGATACTTTCTCCCGATACTGCAGTGCGTATGTATGACTGGGACATTTGCAATCTTGCTAATATTTTTTCTCTGACGGCGGTGTTCATGACAGTCCAAACCCAGGAAATAACTATTTCGTCTTGTTCAGGCTGGCCTTAGCACCTTGCGTTGGAATGACCGGAGTCCTCATCATTTTTGAATTCTAATTCTCTTTCCTAGTTATTTCAGACTGCTCGGGGGTATAGTACTCGAGCCTGTTCATTGCCGTTGGGTTTATTACACAGAACAAAATCTGGGCGCAGCGAATTCCTATTGGACCATACCTCAGGCCTCAGGACCACTGAGAACGCAGCGTCCGAGATCCATTCCCTTCGGCACCTATATCCCCTCACCACTGCGCACAGAATACGAATCATGAAAATCATGATACACCTATTGATGATGTCAGTGCCAATACGTATATGCTTGTCGGGTCGAACTCTATCATCATGCATGTGGTAGTACCACTTCAACATCTGAACATTCGGAACGGAGGAAACGAGAATGCGAATGGAAGAGAATAATTGACTTTGGGCGCTGCGCGCGTTCTATAGCATCAATTCATCACAACGAAACGCATAACAGAACATCAATAAAATCAATAAAATCAGAAAAATCAACAAAAATCAAGAACATCAATGCAAACCTTCCACATGTATACTTGCGGACATTTGGGTTGGTATCACCGTTCGTCGGGACAATCTTTGAGCCTTCTTCGACTTCCGACTCGGAGTGTATACCAGTATACCAGTACTTACACGCAGATCTCCAGATTCCAGAATCACGAACGTTCCAATTCAAATTATTGATTCTTCAGATTCTTCAGCACTGGCAGAAGCTTCGAACTCAGAGACGCCGACGCTCAAATACTATTGCGCCCAAGTATGTACATCTTTCTTATTGCGCCTGTACAGCACTGGCACAAATCCCTCTATTTTTTCGCATGGAAGTTCATCTGGCCAGTGATCTAATTACGCCACTCCAAACTCTGAGCATCTTGCTCTCGATCCCCAATGAATTCGGTGCCAGACGACGACCGGACGGGTTCTCAACTTCTCACTGACCAACAGTACACAGAACAGAAAACGTCAACGTTCATGATGATAAATTGCACAAATAAACTACAATGTACGTCGCCTTTTTTCGTAATTAGATAGAATTGTACACAAGAAGTTGAGTTCGAGAAATCCGAAATCCGAAATGCCTTTGATTGTGGTGACCAGAGAAGGAGGGAACGCCCCTCAACGTGCACGATCCATGGAGGAATGCGCCCGCTTACTGCTCGTTGACGAAGACGGCAGCCATACCCATGCCGGAGCCAATGCACATACTCGTGACGAAGACCTTTCCGCCCGTCTCCTTCGCGATAGAGTATCCCGTGGCAATTTGTCTGGCACCCGCTGTAGATAACGACGAGCAAGTTCATTAGTTAATAGGCCAAGCTATGATTCAAGCTAGAAGAAAGGTACGTACTGCAGCCAAGTGGGTGACCGAGGGCGATGGCACCACCTCGGACGTTGACCTTGTCGAATGGAATGCCGAGGTGCTGTACCGAGAAGACAGCCTGGCTAGCGAAAGCCTCGTTGATTTCGAAGAAGTCGACGTCCTCCTTCGAGATGCCGGCCTTGGAGAGAGCCTTGGGGATGGCGAACGCCGGTCCAACACTAAACGTATCGCGTCATAATGTAGTCAGTAAACCGCTACACGATAAGATAGGATGTATGTTTGACTGACCCCATGATACGCGGAGGAACGCCGACGACTGAAGCTGTGACAAACTTGCCGACAATTGGTAATCCGAGTCTCTTTGCGACAGAACGGCGAGCGAGGAGGACGGCGGCTGCACCATCGGAGACCTGTGAGGCGTTTCCAGCGTGCGTCGTCCCCGTCTTCGAGAACGCAGGCTTGAGCTTCGCGAGGCTCTCAGCCGTGACGCCCTCACGAATGCCATCATCGCTGTCGACGACGATCGTCTTCTCCTCTTCAGTCTTGGGATCGACGATCTTCACAGTGACGGGGATGATCTCCGCGACGAACTTCCCGGCCTTCTGCGCTGCAGCCGCCCTGCGGAAGGACTCTGCAGCGAACTTGTCCTGCGTTTCGCGCGTGATGTTGTTCTCGGCAGCGACGTTTTCTGAGGTGATACCCATGGGAATCAAGCAGTCCTCCGCCTCCTGGCATTCGAGAACTTTATCAGAGTAAGCGGCAGGTTGCGCGCCAGCACCGTATCCGGCCGTCATAGACTCGACACCAGCACCTTTACGGGCATTATTAGCTTGAAGGTAGATAGGCATTCATTCATGTGTTTGCTTACCAATGCCAATGTCGATCTGGCCAGTCAGAATCTGCGTTGCAATTTGGTTGACTGCAGTAAGACCAGACGAGCATTGTCTGTTGACGGTGTTCACAGCAGAAGTGTTGGGGATTCCGGCAGCGAGAGCTGCCATACGGGCTGCTGAAGCACCTCCGCCTGGTGGGAGGACATTCCCTACGGCAACGTCCTCAATCAACTTGGGGTCGAGCTTGACCTTCTCGTACACCGCGCGCAACACAGCCGAGAGGATCTCTTCAGGTAAGGTGTCCTTGAAACCACCCTTTCTGCCCTAGCAACCAATAAGACGCGTTAGCGCGCGCCATTCCTCGTCTTCCTTCAAGACTTCACTGGCACGCACCTTTGTGATGGCAGTTCTGTACGCCGCGACGATGACGACGTCGTTGTCGCTCTTCTGCAAGAGACGGGCCTTCCCTGCGCTGGACATCGTTGCTGCTGGTGTTGATGGTGGTGGTACGAGGTCAAGAGGCGTTGTGACACGAAAGAACGCTGCCTGCGACGCTGAAGTAGCGGAGGAGAGCCCCAGGCGAGCGACCGCAAAGAATCACATGCGCTCTTGTTCAGCCAACCGGAGCTCGGCCTTCGGTGATGGCCCTCTAGCCGGGCAGGTTCGCGTCACGCCCGTAGCGTGCGAAGGCATGTGTCAGCGTGACGATGCCTCCGCCCGCCAATGCTCGTCGTTGGCGAGGACGTCCTCGAGAATTTTGATTTATGACTGTTAGCCTTTGACACCCGACGCAGCCTATCAGACAATCGACAGCAAATGTCGAGGGCATATTGAAAGCCTATTCACCCGCACGAAGTCTTCCAGCTGAAATTGGAGGCATGCAAACATTTCTGCATTTCGAAACAAAACCTCTCGAACAAAATCATCGCTCAAATCGGAATAGCGAATCTCTGCCACCATGCCGGTCAGAATTCAAGTACGTGGTAAATTCACTTCTAATTCGATACGAAATGTATGTCGTGTTTACAGGCATTGGCTCGAGACACACGACCGTCTCGTCGAAGCTCAAGGGTCGCCGTCTTCGAAAACTCGCGTAGATATAAGCAATGGGGTCGAAGCGTCACGCTAGATGCGATCAAATATGCGTGGCCGCAATATACGTAGGAACGCGCGGTGTAGACGGCCATTCGGTGCCAAAGGTTGGGGAAAACCTGCGAGGTTCTTCTTGAGTGCGTTCTTTCGAGTTTCCATCCCACGATTGCCATCGCGTTGAAGGACAAACATCTCACCAACCCTGTTTGTTTGTTTTCGTTTAGATCCAATCCGAAAAGCGCTGAAGTCAAATACTGTCTCGAATGGCGCTTCGATAGAGCGTTTTACGAGACGGAATGAGCGCGTTGACCGACTCGGATAGCGTGGCATTGGAATTTGTCGCTCCTTAATGACATCTATTCTTTGGGGACGGCGCGATGTTTGAAGAAAACGGCAGGCGCAGGAGGAAGACTTGTTTATCGACTGCTTGCGACCAAAAGTAAGAAGCTCATCCTGAGCGCTCAATGTAAACGCGAAAAGACAGCTTCTCACCGTTAGCTAGATTGCGATTCGGGCCTGGATTACCCCAACTCGAAGCTTGAAGTTGGAAGAAGCGTCTGTGGTGTATTGTGGGTTACCAAGGAAGTATGTCGGAATGAATATGATGCCTGAAGTCAACCGTTAATGGGACTAAAAGTAAGCATGGCCGAGCTTCGAATCAATTTACGACATCTTTCTTACTATCGCTTTGCTTGACGGTATTGATTTGCTAAGGATTGCACCGCAGAGTGAAAGAAACAATCCTGAATTCGAACTCCACTTCGTAGGGACGACGTTCTGGAGACGAAGGATCGGTTGACTTCTAAAATTATGAGCAATTAATCCATATGGTCGAAGGTGAAGGACGTGTTGTTGAAACCACAGGTTGCAGAGTAGGGACGCACCGTATTCACCTCTTCTTGCCGAAGATTGGCCCTCGACCACTCCTCAATGAGAGGATCGCAATAACCTAGAGAAATCTACGTTCGTTAACCATCGAAGAACTTGTAACGGGTGGAAGACGGGATTGCGCTCGCCGGGGTTCGCCTGGCGTTCGTGGTGATGGTCGCGCGACCACTGAAAGCACGTCAAGTAGACCTTGAATTTCGAGCAATTTACTGTTGTTTGCGCGTAAGTATTCAACTTTCCACGTGTTCGAGAGTGAAACGCTTACATGGATTTGACTACCGTCCTAGGGAGCTCAGCGCTCAGCGCGCTCTCATCGCATGCCCTGCCTCCGCGAACCCGCGATTCGACTCGGACATTCACTGGCAGCCATCAATGAATTAATATTACCCTCCTGGCAACCAATGAAGACGGTGCCGAGTTAAAGGCAGCCAGCTCTCCCTCGCCTGTCAATGACGTACGCGTAAATCCAGGGTGCTGGAACCCGACCTCGAGTGCCTTTGCACAGAGTCGCAGTGTTACGAGACGGCGACAACATTGCAATCTAACCGCCCTCATCGACCTGTCATCCAGGAATACTACGCGATATCGCGATGATGTCTCCTGACTATCTACGCGAGCGGCTTAAGATTCAGCAGCTATCGTTCACAGCACGCAGTTGCAGCGACTCTATCTATATGGCGTTGGCGGCGGCGGACGTGCCGTAGTACCCACTGCCTCGGGAGAGGAAGTTCGTCCGTCAATTTAGAGAGGAGAGACCCGAGCTCAGTCGGTCGTCACTGCGGACTCAGTATAGCACGCGACGGACGGGTCGGGATGCCTCAGGAGCGGGGCGAACGCCCTGTGAGGCGTCTTGATGGATTGAACGATGGAGCGCGACCCAGGCTGCTACGTACGCGCCGCGATGAGAGGTCCCGTCTCCAAGGGCCTCTTTGGATTGTCATCGTCGCGGGGCTCCTTCGGAGTTGAAGGAGGAATTACCACATGAAAGGAGACGGCGAGCGAACGAGTGTGCTACTCTGGGGAGGGGGCATATTGGTATTGGCGTGCACGAACCTGCAAACCCTCAAGCCTCATCCATTGTCAATGCTCAAATCGCTGATCTCACGGAGGGTGGTGAATCGACGACCGTCGAGATGTTCGATATGCAATTTGCATGCGCCAACGCATCACGTACACATTGCAAGCGCGGTTTCTTTTTTCTCAAGCCATCAGCTGGAGTCTATGGGAGTCGTTCCTGATTCATTGTCTGACACTTATTACGGCTTGGGGGCTGGGTGGTCACGCTGGTGTGCCGTCGGCAGGATATATGTTTATGTATGTCCCCGCCGAACACGAACTCAAATAATCCACACCGTTGACGGATAGGTTTAGGGAATGTACATTGAAACGCCCGAGGAGGGAGCGTGCTTAGGTCTCTGGAACACGTCCGAGGCTAGTGCAATGAGACTCTTTGGAAGAAGATACAAATTTCATACAGTTCACGTCGCCGTTTCCTCCGTTCGGAGTGCGGGCTACAAGATTGAACGGCGACGGACTTCGATAACGCGTCTCAAACCATTGGACATTCTTTCCTGGCTTGTTCTAACCGCATCGAAAGGAGCAAAGTGATTCGCATCACAGTGGGCGCGGAGATGATGGCATCGGTGGTGTGAAGCCAACAGACGAACAAGGACAACGCCGCCAGACTGGTCTCACCATGTCATCACGCAAAGAATTGGAACGCGAGGAGAGGGGGTCCGTAAACCCTCAGAACGTTCGAGATATCGAGGTGTCGCGGGGTCGGGCTGTAGGTTTTATTGGAAACCCAGAGCTATCAGCAGCGGTCTCGGTATTCTGGGAACGAGAACAAGGGTTTAGTCAACAACTGTTCTTCGTACAAGACGTGCCACCGCCCCCGATGGACATCCATGCGCAGCCTAAGTTCTCAACATTTCCTAATTGGGCAGTCCCCGCCAATCCACTCACATCAAAGCTGTATCTCTCGGAAAAAAGGAGGTTCAGTATCAGACTCAGACGTCGTCAGAGTTGGTGTTCGTCTTCCTCTCGCGCAATGTATGAACACCGTTGCTGCGACTCTACTAGGGTTTGATTCCACTGCATCAACTCGCCCACCCGTCCTTCTCGAATTCGTCGAAGGATCGCTGTTTTCCAGCTGATAGTCGCCGTTTCCTGCTTTTGGGATCACCCAGTCGTCTTTGGAGAAACTGCAATCGGAGAACCCTCCCTCGGCATGTTTTCAGCTCGAGAAAACGAGGCAAACTGGGCGAGGTGTGATTCTCAGGTTCGCGTTCGTTCGTTCGTTCGAAGCGCGCGGGTCTGTGATTATCCCGAAGAACATGCAATGATTCGTTTTTGCTACCGCAGCGAACGCTGCTAAGATTGTGCGTCCCAGCGTTTATGAAATTATGGTCTTTCCCTCATCAGTTTCGTACCCAGAGCTCTCTCCATTCGGCTAAGGGCGGCAAGCTTTCATTCAGATTCACATTCTTGCTCTCGTACGGCATTACGACCTCCTCGAAAGAAGGCCGCGCACACCGCAAGCTTACTCGACGTGAGGGTCCCGCAGCCCTCGAGAACGAAGCAAGCCAGCTGATGATGGATGGAGATCGGTTATCGCTCGTCATCGCGGACCCACAAGCCAGTCGAACCAGAGGGGGAAAGGCACACTTTCGCGTATCCTCGGACCTCTGTATCATCGAACAAGGACGTCGAGTCAGATTCAACAGATGCTGTCGGTGCACGCCCATCTCCAACTGATGGCAACTTATTGCAACTTCGATCGTGCACGTCCAAGTCTCGCTATGGGGCAACTACTCCTTTTTAAATTGGAGAAATTTTAATCCTATCGCAGCACGACGAGATGAATACGCGGAAAAGGAATACAAGGATGGCGGTAATGATCCCGGCCGTGGAGATTTCCTTCGATTGGAAAAACGTCCATTGCGCAGACGGTCGCTGTTTTCACAGCCGATTATTTCTTTCGCTTTGTTCTGACATTGTGGGAGTAATCGAGCGCGTCTCGCGCTGAACAGCAACGCTTGCTATCGACATTTACCTCACCATCCCTCCACAAAAAGCCAAAGATTACCCACATATCGTCCTAACAATATCCTCGAAGCTCTTGTTCGGATAATCACTCGTCGGAGGGTCCGTACCATTGGGCTCGTGATCGTTATGATCCTCTCTTTTCCTCGTCAAAAAGAACTCGATGCGCCTCAGCTGATGAACTCCGCGAAGGTGATTTTGTTGTGTGGCTCTCATCTCTGCCTCTGTGCGATGGGATGCGCGAAGTTCTGCCTAGGTCGAAGCTAGGCCAAGCCACTCCTCGCGGCGGAGGACCCATAGCCCCAATTCGCACAAAGACTCAAATGGTGAACTGCTAATTTGGAACGGCGAATAGAGAAAGGCGATTGAGGGAAAGATAGAGGGAGTGTTGCGAACAATCTATCATCGTGGTTGGGTTGACTTCGGAGCGCTGAACGTCGACCTCTGAAATCAAGATCGCAATGTTCATTCCCCTTCACGGAGCACCCCCAAAGGCTGTGGGTTCGACGGCGAATCAGATTGGGTTTCTCTGTAATCACTCATTCGAGAAGGGGGAAGGGGGCTCGGAGAGAGGTCGAGGCGCGGTTGCGATATGAGATCGAAGACGACGGGGGAGTATCTCTCACCGCCCGTGGATAATCAGCAAGCTCTGAAGCGTGCGCAAGAACCACCGATGGTGCAAAGCGTTTGGCGTTCTTGGGAGACTCGTGATGAGGCTGCGCGGGGTTCCTCGAGCGATTTTGGGCGTTCATCATTCCACGGCCAAGGTGTTCTAATTGGATTTCCCGCCCCAGCGGTAATGAAACTCAAGTTCAAAGAAATAACCTTTGCCGTCCATCCCGCGTCTTGCCTGGGCGTCGAGTAAGTCGCTCGAAGGGTTACGACGGAGACGAACCTAGCGCCATCCAGGATTTGAGCACAGGTCGCCGCTACAGTATCCAGCGTCGCGCCGCACAATGCGTTAAGGATGAGGCGCGATTGCCGCAGCAATACATCTATTCACCATCCGGGTGCGGACGCCCAACAATTAGGTGGTTCTCGTCAATGTGTGACAGAGACGACATAGGCGGAAACAAGTCTCTTTGCGTATACTCGTCCGAGTCCCCGCGCGAGATCGTTGCATTCTCTTCGTCGAGTGACAGCTCGCAAATTGCTTCTGATCGCACCTCCACCTGCGACCTCCACACTCATGAACCCAATTCACTGCCTTGATTGTCCTTTCGCAGTCGGCTGGCTTCCCTCTGCAGCGGCCCAGCGGCTACGAACAAGGTCCGCACTGGCTCGGACGAACTCCTCTTACGCCACGGCGCAGCGATGCTTGCAGGTGTTAATGCCTAGCTATCACTGGGCTGGGTGATGTAAGGAAGGTTATTATAGGCTTCGGTGAGACTCAATTGACGGGCATTCCTCTTTGGAGGACGGACGCGTGTGCTTTGTGCGATCAAAAGTAGACCGAGTATCTTCTAATCGCATCGAAACGAACGGCCTCAGCATTCGTCCCTTCTTCTCCTTCAACACGAGAAGGCGGACATGTGAACGGGCCATCAGGATGAAGCAATGACGAGGAGGGGGCCCCCGTTTTTCTCAACCACGGAGGAGATGATGTTACGTACCCCGAGCGACAGAAACGCATGGTCGAAGCTCGCTCACTTCACTCACCGAAGCTCGACAGGCGAAATAAATTCAGTATTATTTTCGGTTGAATTTTCCGTGACGGCTCGAAGCACAAAGCTCATTCACCAAGTTCGATCAGCGATCCGAGATGCCCACCGCGTTCTACCTTACCGAGTCAATCAGCCAATTCGAGGTCCGTGGAGTGCCACCTTTGCGATTGCGGGTGCACGACTCGCCGTCGTGTTCAAAGACCCACAGAGCGAATATACTCCCATCTACTGCATCTTCCATACCAGATGGTGCAAACGCCACAACGATTACCTATGCGTTGCTGTCTGATTCGAATCAATGCACTAGGGATCGCGTCAGCTCCGTCGTTACGTTAGTCGAGGGAAATCGCTGGGATTTAGGAGAAGGTTGAAAATAATAAAGACGAATTTGATCCTACCTTCCGTTGGGTTTGCAAGGACCGCCGTCTTGGGTTTGTAGAACCATGCGTTCGTATTCTATACGCATGCACCATAACCCACCCAAAATCCTCTGGTCTCTTGGAGAATTATTATGCTGGCGCTGGTGGCTCGGTGGGCTTTCGGCGACGCTTTTGGAGGGCCGATGAAGATGGTCCTTTGACTACATTTTGGCGGCTATCTGTCGAGATCTAACGCGCCTCCGAGGAAATGTAGAGACCGGCAAGAAGAGCCCTCCAACCAGCGTTCAAACGTACAAACATGCCAATGACAGCTCGAGGGCACCGTCGTAAGTCATGCCGTATACACTGTGAGATCCCTCTGTCTAACGGCGTCCGTCCAGCTGAAGGCCCTCCGCCGCGATCTTTGGCTTCCCCCCTTTTTTTCTTCCCTTTCGTTCCCATCAGCCGCCAGAGGAATAGGAAAAGAGGGAGAGCAGATAACAGCCCCAGACAACGTGCAATTGTATCCGCTGCAGAAAGGCGTCTACCTTTTCAAATTGCCCCTCAAAATAGCTGGTGGGGTGTGACGCGACTGCAGGGCGTTTTCCGGACGTTCCCCCGGTGCCCGCTACAGACGTCGACTGGATTCAATTCGCTGCCCCCTCGCAGGATCATCACTCCCGTCAAAATATTCGCATTTCAAATTTCTTTTCTCTATTGCGCGGGCAGAGCGCCCTGCCGATCCATTCAATCAGCAGGATCAAGCCTGCGCTTGGTCCGTTGTCGACCGCGCCCTGATGCCAATGATCGGGTGTGCCCGCCGAACGTCAGTGTCTATCAATATGCGGGCTTCGTAGGAGGGACACTGAGCGAAAAGGAATCCCGTGCGCTTTAGGGGCGTGTGGGCACAGCTATCTTGGTCGATCTCTCTGGAAATCAAGATGCGATGCGCAGTCCCGACATCTTCTGCTACGAGAGTGACTGCACCCGCCGCCATTACCAAAGCTCCTCGCGTTCGACTGCGGCGTAGGGAGCAGGACGAGGAGAACGACGTTCGAAGATAAGAGGCAAGGCAGTGACTCAGAGAGGAGACACGGAAGCGATAGTACACGCCGCCCGAATGGATCTAATAACAATTTCGGAACCTTGAGAACGCTTGTCATACAAGGACGACATCGGATAGAAGGCAAGCAGGCAACGCCGACGCGAATCTTCCCTTAAATACATACGCTAAGTTCGACTTCGATGAAAGGTTTCATTACTCTATCATCTTCATCTCCACCCCACCTTCATCCTCCATCGTTGGGAATCCGGAGCCGTCAGAGTTTTCTCCGCCAAAGCATGTGGTCTTCATCTTTCTGCAATCGGACCGCTGATGGCAAGCTTCAAGCCCTAGACTTGTCCATGGCTCGTGAAGTTTTATCCCTCGAACTTTGAGAAACTCGTGATGAAGCGGAACACGTGTGCGTGCGCGTCGAAGTTCTTACTAAGGTGCTTTCGAACTCATTGTGCCTGTGTTAGATATTCACCATATTGTCTTAGAGAAAGCTCTCATCCAATCGAAGCAAGACGTCGAGAACGTGAGGCCTTTATTCGACGATTATCGAACGTGGTTTCCCGCCGTCAATTTTCTATGATCCCCGACCACTGTGCCTGTTACTAGCAGGCCGCTGGACGAAGGTGCGTGTCAGTATTTCACCTTGTACATTCCAATATTCACGCCCCATCCTAGCCGACGTGCGACGAAAGCACGCGTCTTCGACATCTTTATGGCGCACATTTCGCGAGGATTATACTTTTAAGGAGAAAAGGGATGGAACCGTTACGTTTCTCTCCGAAGACGCGGGTGTCGGCCTCCTCATGAAGGTCGAATGCGTGTGTACCGTGCGTCAATATGTATCCCGAGTGCCTTCGACTCACATAAAAAGACGTCTACAGAGCACTCGCATCAGCAAATTACTATACGTGAAGACGGAGAGGTTCTACAGCGCTCGGTATTTTTCGGTTCGGCAACGTCGAAGGGCAGGTTCTGTGTCAAAATACGCAAAAATATACGTTCAGATCTTTCTTGCGGTATGGGCCCAGGCACGCATCAAGCGCTCAGCGACGGTCTGCAATTTCGAAGCCCGCGAATGTTGAAAGCTCAGGTATGTTGAAATTTTCTTGAAATAGAGAATAAAACTTCTCATCATAAGCGTTCATGACAGCTCTTCGAAGTCGAGGCTCGTGAGGCTTAACGGGTCGATTTATTCAATGACAGTCGCCTTAGCCATCGAATACTGTACGAAAGCGAAGCATCAAGGACAGGCACGGCTACGATTCTCAACGACGAAGAAGCAGACGGATAATGTGTATCATCCTGCCCTCTGGATGCCGACGTATTCTTTCGAGCTCATGGACGACTTCGAAACAGCTCGGGGGATGTACTCCAAGTTGTCGGCCTTGGCAAAGTCGACGCAAACCCATCTTGTCTCTGGTTTAGCGAGCGAGCTCGACGTATAAATGCAGGCAGCCAACGTTCACTATTCACCAAGAGTTCGTTCTCTCAAACCTCATAATCCCATATCAATATGAAGAACGCTCTCTTCTCTTCAGTCGTCCTCGCTCTCTGCGTCTTCAGCGCCCAAGGTTCTCCCGTCGAGGAGCGTTCTACGAAGATCCTCTTCGACAACTCTTGCCATAGCATCTCTCTCAACCCTTCGATCGCTGTCTTGACTGCGACGTGCCTCGACACTGCTGGCACCGCGTCCGTCACCTCATCCATCTCGCTGAACTCGTGCATTGCGAACACCAATGGAATGCTCGAAGCGTAAGTTGCAATATTTCTTACATGGATAGAACCGGACGTCTGATTTAATCACTTTGGTTTGGAAATTATGTAGTAAAGCTGGTGGTGACTTTGCGGCCTCTTGCTCGAGCCTCAGCTTCAGCCAGTCAAGCGGAGAACCAGAGCTTACCGCCCGATGCCCGAACACCGCCGGCACAGCGACATTCACCACGTCCATCGATCTCAGTGAGTATCCTGTATACTCGCGTAAATAATGCTATCATCTGCTTACTATATTCGCAATCCAGACTCCGTACTTTCCAACAGCAATGGCTTCCTCACTTGTCCTTGAGTTCGGTATATTATCTGAGAAGGAAACGAAAGATAGTAAATCACTGGCACGGGGAATGAGATGTGAAGTTATGCTGTTGGAAGATCGAAACATAAAATATTCAATAAGATTGTAAATACATTGAGGCTGTTGTATATTGAATTCTAAGCCCCCGTCCTCGCTGATGTCGAACTCGATGTGAAACGAGCAAGTCTCATCCGACCGGCCCTAAAGTATTCGCCACGTGTTTGCGAGAGGTTGATCGATTCTCCCGAACGCCAAACCTTTTCTTTTCGCTCTCGAACCCCAAAGGCAAATATCCTCCCTTCCTCATAAACAAAACCCAGCTCGTCCTGATCTCACCCTAAGGCCACGCATCTCTCAAGACACCAAATCAGGCTGACCCTTCGTCTTAGGCATTCGATCCTCATTCAGCTTCAAGTTCGTCTTCGCTGCACTGGAAGCAGAAAAGAAAAGATCATTGAAACCGCCCTGAAACCCAACGACTCTCCAGGATCGCAGATATCGTTAGATCATCTTCATCTCCCAGAATCAGCTCATCACCCAACACGTCTGCGATCTCTCACAACTGAACGACGAAGGCTTCACATCTGGAAACTCTACGACGTTTTCATCGAAATGGTGGGACGCGTTCGGCGGGGACTTCTCAAAGCAGGCTGCACCCGTGGCGCTGCGCAGACTTCCTGTGCCCGCACGCATCTCTCCTTCGAAGTATATGGAGGTATCTGGAAGATGGAATCAACGAGATTCGAGTGCATCCGCGCGCTCAGATCACTTAGAGTTGCGTCGACGGGTGATTCCAATCCGTGTCGTAAGATCGCAATGGCGAAGAACTTGGATCGGATTCTGGAGCTGGTAACTCAACTCCCCATCGGAGCATCACTGGCTCGACGCTGGGGTTTACTCGAAGATGGACCTCGTGACAAATTGCTACAAGCAAGAATATACGTCCTGGAGAGTTGCGTGCCCGTCGGCCTGACCCCGAGTCGACGTGGAACGTTGGAGGTGGATCAAAGGGTCGGCCGTTCGTGCCCTCGCACATCTGCGAGTCGGACGAGTGACTCGACGTGAGGTTCTCATCCCAACTTTTCGTCGTTCGCTGCAAATACTGTTCTTTGCAGTCGGCGCATAGTTTGTTTTAGAATGTGGCCGAGCTTCGTACAGGATTTGGACTGAATGTCAGAACGACAAGGATCAGGAGGAGCTTGAAGCCGTCGGGGCCCAGTCGCTAAAGCGTACGAAGATGCTGCTCGCGGCGAGTAATGACTCTCGAGAAACGCCGATCAGCTGTCTGTCGTCTTTCTCTCTCGCCGCTCTCCTCTGAATCGAATCGAACGAACATCGTATAAAAGACATGCAACCATCTCGCTCGGCCCTCACGGACTCGGTGCCCGAAGCCGCCCGCAGCAAACATCATGAAGAACGCACTTCTTCCCATCGTTCTCTTGCTCAGTTGCAGCGCTTTTGGTGCGTTCACCTCAAAGCGCGCGGCTGAGATCAACTTCGCCAGCACCTGCGAAAACATCACTCTGGATCCCTCGAACGCTGAGTTGACCGCAGAGTGCTTGAACGCTGCCGGTAATACGTTGAGCACGACGGAGATCGCGCTGGACTCGTGCATCGAAAATTTCAACGGGCAGCTCGTCGCGTACGTTGACCAAATATTTGTTCTCGAGGTGATTTGTTCTTAATTTTCTCCTTATTTAGCAGCGCGACTGGTGGCTTCAGCAATACATGCTTAGACCTCACCTTCACTCAGTCCAGCGGTAGCCCGATCCTGAGTGCAGATTGCGTCAACGCGGCGGATACTGCGCTGTTTCCGACGAGTATTGACCTCAGTGAGTACCTATCTTTGTCTGGCTTCGAATCTACCAGTTGTTGAAATTTTACGGGTCTTAGACTCACTCATCACGAACAACAACGGGATTCTGACTTGCCCTTGAGCGATGGAGATTAAAGAAGAGAATATTCTGAAAGACACGTTTTCGTCGAAGAATACATAAAGAAAAGAAATCGCAAATTTATTTCAGCTCTTTCGCGGTCCAAGGCTTCGCAGCACATTCTCCAAAAATTCAGAAAATTGTCCATCTGAAATCAACTCCTCTCCTCTCCCTTCTCGCTTTTGGTCGGACTTCCAGCATTTCCTACCACTTTTCTATCAAATTACTCGTTCGCTCATGCAAGGCATCCATCGGCCAATCCTTCATCAACTGGATCAAGCCGAAACCTGGGACTCTGGGACGGCACGCACCGCGTACATTGAATTTACGACGAAACGGCGAGATTGGCTTCTGGGAAAAGTTGCGATCTATTTCGCCTCCGCCTACAACCGCGTGGGTCATGAGCCAACACGGTCGCAATGTGGCGTGAAGGTGCACCGCTCTCCTCCTCTCTGGGCATCAAGAAGGACGATCCCTCTGAAATCAATATGCGATGCACTCTGTTTCGCCATCGCGAGTTCAAGCGGAGAGTAAAATTTGCATGATCGATTTGTTCTCGCATCGGAGACGTTGGCGTTTTGTCTCAACTTCCATGGCGGCGAAGGCGGCGACGGTAATGGATTCGAGGATCATGCGAGGAAAAGGCATCGCCACGACGACGGCGTGTGGGTGCGGCTTTGCGCTTCCGGGTCCTTGTGAGTACGCATCTGAAAACGCCGTCGGGTAGAATACAATTGAACTTTGATGCGTAAGGTTATGATTCGTAAGGCAGTGGCGCTAGCTTTTCAATCTCAATTCTCTAGAACATCCCAAGCCTCACCATTACCGGGATACCCACTATGACATTTTTCTTCTTGCCGAAGACCGACCTCAGGCTTCCAAGCTCCGAAAATGCAAATGTTAGCTGCGATCGCGAGAATGAGAAGACTCTCTTTGGAGAGCTCGACGATAGAAGGGGGGCACACGAGTGCCCGGTGCACGTTTCAACGGAAAAATCTGTAATGGAGAATGCGCTGCTCTCTAGTACCGTGACGGTTCTCTTTCATCAACTTACACTGGCGGAACGCTGAAGTCAAACCCCGACGCTCGCGGAGTCCGAAATTGCCTGTCGCCTCCAGGGCTCAAGCGAAACGAAGACGAAGAGGAGGAGGCTGCTGGGCGAAAAATAGAAAAGCCTGAGTTTAGATTCGCGATCAGACAGATGCCTTGCGCCTGCTTCGTGGTTCAAGAACGCGAACGTGGGGAGCTGATAGCTGATTGTGATGCATCGATGGGACAACTTTATCACGACCGTGAGTCGATTCTGTCGGGCTCTACTCTTTTGGACTGTGTCGGCGTCTGCGCTCACGCGTTCGTCTGCATTCGCTGAGACGTTGGGCTGATCGAGACTTCGAGTTGGCGTCTCGCCCCCCTTTTTTAATTACCCGCTTTCGGCACAGGAAGATAGTGAGTGCTGACGCTGATGACACTTCTCTACACAGAAAAAAAATGACAACGAATTTCTAGAAGACGGCGATGGGATAACGACGGCGTCAACCTGAAGCAGTGAACGCAGATCTTTTCATTGATCATTCACGTCTCTCTCTCTCCCCAATACAAACCCAATCTTCTTCTCATGTCAACATGCCTAGGAACAAGGGTGCGTGCATTCATGCTCGCAGTCATCCATTCAAAGCTTCAAAGCACATGGAGCGCATATTAGTTTCAACAAAAATACATCTTATACTGCTAACGGGACAACGACAGGCACTGATGAAGTGCTTCTTTTTCTAGCTCACCTAAATTTCAAACGGGCGCGGATTCTCGTCTTTATTGATGAGTCCTGTGATCGGACGCGCGGAGAGACGGGCATCCGTTGAATGTTATCGAGTGAAAGTTCAACTCCAAGTTCTCCGCGAGCGTTATTGAACGCCATCTGGGTTCAGGTGAGGTTTATCCATCTCGCAGGTGGCGTTCGGCGACTTCATTAGTCGATTCTTTTTATCCTCGTCTTCACTGCACGACCTGAGAATGGATTTTCATTCTCTTCCAGAACTGACGATTTCTCCGCGAAGCAGGACATGAATCGCAGCGCCGATCTTCAGGAATCACAGAGCAATCGACGAATCGCCATGTTCTTCTAACCTCATGGCATTAGTCCACTTCACCTGCGATCACACCCTGTGTAAGTCCTGATGTTCTCGCCGACATGTTTTTCTCTCAAAAAAGAGGAAAAAAGAAGGAAGGAGAAAACAACGTGGTTTTTGTGTCGCAGCATCGAGCGCTACGCGGCGTAAACTCGTCTCATTCAGTCAGTGCTCAATTGCAGGCCTCTTACACGCACCCTGTGACGCAACGAACGCCACACTATAAATTCATCTCCCCATCATCAACTGCTGTACGTATTTTCAGTACAGCACGCTCATCAAAGTCAGAGTTTAATTTACACTATCCGAGGTTTACGCGCACTCATACATTCATTCATACAGTAACATGCTATTGCGTGCGTAGATTGAAGGCTAGATGCCTGTTAGCTACATGACAAATCGAAGTCTACGAGTTCTACTCAAGCTTTCACTTACAGCGGGTGCGTTGCGTACTGGTACGTTTTGTCTCGTCTATACTAGTAACGCAAATGGCTGAAGGTTCTCAGAACGTCTACCAGTGGCGTCCTGAGAAGAAGAGGACTCGAGCCTCCGCCGGTACCACTATATCGCTAATGGCAGCCCGTTCCCAACGCCGGCGAACAAAGAATTGAGAGGCCGTTTATTCTACGACGGCACCACGTTTCGCTATGCTGCTAAATATACGGCATATTGAGGCTTGGTCGAGAACATGTTATCGAACAAGAGAACATGACAATCAGTTGTGATATCAAGATGTCAGCGGACGGCGATGTCGCCAGGTAGACAATTGTTTTTCTTTCCCTTCTTCTTTTCGTCGCGTGCTCTACATGCACACTGGCAGTTCAAAGCGCCGTTCTGACCAGCGTTAATCTTCTCAGCCGACAAGATTAAGTGCTCTTCTATTCTGATTGTAGGGGAAACGCACGGAAGGGAAGGGGAAGGGACGATAAGGATAGCCCCCCAACTCCTCGCCGAAGCCTTGATGCGCCGAATGTTAACCTAATAACGCGGGGATCATAATCTCGCATACATGTATACGTGACAGAGCGACCGTCGCGTCTTCATCCACGACCGTAAGTGAGCCTGAGTTATTTCGGTGCCAGAATTACTTCATGTAATCTCGCTAAATTGCTTTCATGAATACAGGTTCGTCCAAGTTCTATGTGCGGTCTAGGTATAGAACTCACCTCCGTAATTTCAATTTCGAGTTTCATCAACTCAAGACATGCGCCGTCTTGCATGCACTGATGATCCAATGCCGAACTCACTGGCATTATCACACCGGGATTCAAAGAACTCCTCAGGTGCTTGCAGACGAGACATGATTCGCTTGGCCAGCAAGTATGCGACTGTTTGTCTGCGATCAAGTGTCTTGCGCCACGAAGGCCGCGGTTCAAAGTTCAATAATAAGAAGAATCATCTGCGTGCCTCGCGCTCAGGCTTCTCCACGCCGCGCTAGTGCGCACCTTCCCAAAACGAGCACTCCCCGCCTTTCTGAGCTCACGAGAGAGTTTGGAGGTTGGAGACTACCGGCGTTGTTGAATTGCTAGCCTGCGAGTCGGATGGCGAGACTCATGATCACAATATGGGTTATGCTCGACGCATGTGCGTCGCGGTGCGTCTCAAGCCGGAGCGCTGTTTTATTTCCGAGTCCAAATTCGAAATGGGTTGTATTGTTTCTCCTTTTATTATTATATTATGATACTAGGAACCAGTGCGACAGTCAATTAATGTGGGATCTACTCGCTTGTCGGCGAATAGTAGATTCCTTATGTCGAGGCGGTGAATGCTTTACGATCGAGACGAGAGCTCAGATCGATTGAGTTGCCGTCATGTATGGCGTAAGGCTTGGTGTTGAGAGTTTATCGCGGTTTAGACCTTGCTTATAATAATAATACATTGCGCTATACTTCGATCGAGTCAGTCAGTCTTACGCGCGCTAGGGATTCATTTTTTTCAATTCTAAATTTCTGGGACCTGTCTCATGGGTTACTAGTAGACTACGTATGTAAGCCAGTGTATAAGACGGTCTGATACGCGAACATAGCTCTAGTCTGCGTATGCCTGTTTGATTCTGATTCGCTCACCAACTCGTGTCTGCAAAAGAAGAAAAGCCCTCCAAGAGCGGGTGCAAATAAAAAAGAAAGATCCTTCCATCTCAGATCTCAGGGTTCAAGCCTGATACTAGGACAGCGGGTGCGATGTACAGCATGGTTAGTCGAAAGGCTCGAGGCTCGAAATCTCTCACATGCCAATAAATTTCTCAGAAGAGATCTGGAACTTTTTCTTCTCGACATTGCCAGATGCACTGGCAACTCTGGCAGCGTTAGTTAGAAGCGAGTCTGGCGGCTGGTTTTCGCCGAGATAGCCGCCGTTTGTTCTCTGTCATAAGATCTGTGTTCACTTCTCCACTTGCGCTTGATTTTGATAATCGAGAAAAGCGCCTTGTAAACTTGAACACTCAATATGTGTGAATGATAAGCGCAGTATTCCGCAAACGTCTTGAATGCGATGAACTACCCCACTTTTCTGAAGTCTCCAGGGTGTAACTAATTCGCAGTCGCTGTAGACGCGTACGATAACAAGCGAAGTCGTTGTCCAATATCATCTTTAAAGCCGACAGGTATGGAGCCGAGCGATGTCGCGTATGCAATGCACAGCGATCCGCGTGGGGCTAACCAATCTGCTCGTACGTGTGAGCTGCGCCGAATTTCCAGTTTTTCAATGCTCGAAGGAATTGAATGTAGCCGACTGCGGTTCGAGATCTCGTGCGGTGCGCGCTCCGCCAGGATCGCTTGTTTGCATCATCAAATTTCCAGTGCACGGGAGCAATCAGTCGAGGGTGCCACAAGGATGCTGAATGGCATGGGACCTACAGCGTCCAACACATGTAACAGAAGTTACAGAACAGGGATATGCCAGATACATTCGCTTCTCCAGCAAAGGACGTCGCGTGTTCGAGAGTCGTTTCGCCGAGAGTCACGGTATGAGTGCGAGTGGAGTTTGAGAATGAGCCCATGACAACCTGTAGCGGCTCTCGAGATCTCGACATAAATTTAGTGACGCGTGAATTTGAAGGGTTTCCAATTACATGTATGCGGCGAACCCTTGAAGTTGAACTTGCGATTCGGACTTCGATTGCGATCTCGGAGGTGTTTGTGCCATCGAAACTCTGCTCTAGTTTGGCAAGTCGGCGAAAATCTTTGATGCCAGTGCCAAGAGCGTACGTATATGCGTAAGCGCCCGGCGCTTATTCGTACAGTGGCCGCATGCTGTGGTGAATCGATGGAAAGATCCTCCATTCAGTGAATCGCATTCCACAACGTCGCGTTTACTACCCTATGCTGAGCATGGCCGTGAAGGTAACTGATCAATACGCCGGAAAAACATAGACGAACTTTGCTCACCTCTCCGTTTTCGTAGTATGTCTTTGAGGTTCTCCACACCGAATTCCATATGGGTATTTGAGTATCTGGGTTACTAGTTAACGTGAAAAACGATTTCGAATCAAGCCAACTTCAAACCTGTAAGAAAGACGAGCGAAACTTGAAATCGCCGTGATAAACGCGAAGACTCACGTCATCCTCATAACACACCTCCGCCTCCTCCGACCTCCTCCACACAAATGCCAACCTTACTGCATCGAGTGCAGTCCGAACGCGCAGTCTTGGAAGCTCACCTACGCGATTCGAGAGCGACGCGTGTACTCATTTCACTCAGAGCGGGAAAAACCCCTGAGGAAGGAAGGGCGCACGCAAAAACGCTAACGGCATCAAACTGCATCGCCCTCCGGGCAGGGTGCGGCGTCGTGCATCGTTCTCCCTCGAACCTTTTCGCGTGTAGGAAACAAATAAAGAGATTGGTTTTCCTGATTTTATTGCAGCGCGTGCAATAGACCGATTATTCGGGTAGAAATTCCTCGAGGACAAGAGCGGCTGGGTGCTCGGATGCGAACAGAGGAAAGGAATTTCTGTTGGAGGAAACAGTTCTTTTTCTCTTTTTTGAGGTGTGGAAACGTAACGCCTTTGCCCGCCGTACCGTAAGAGCCCTGGTTGCCAAGGAGGGCGTTCGTTGGACCGTAAATCGGAATCGGAATTGGGGTTTCTTGTCAAAATAATAGATATTGCTCTCGTGCGCGAATATCGGTGAAGACAACCCTAACCTTTCTGTAAAATCCTCGATTGAACTTCACGTTGTTAGAAACGTGTAACGAAAAATGCGACTCGGACGACGCACCCAAGCGATTGTAACTTCACTGTCCAGTTGGGGATCACGCTCTGCAATATTGCGAGTAAGTCGTTTTCCCCTCGCCATCAAAAACCCAATATCGCCCCCGTCCTCACCTCAGTTCGTCGGAGCGCCCAAACCACGGTCCACGACCGCGACACCGGCGACGGACGTAAGCTCAGGCAAATCCTGCCTGTGATAAACAGAGATGAACAGTTTACTATAAGCGACGTTGATGCCGTTGATAACTTGATTGACGTGGGGCGGACCAGAAGTTTGTTGAGTTGAGTTAGTTTACCTCTCCTTCTCTCCTTCCTGTGATTTTGTGATTTTCTTGATCGTGGATCCCGCTGTGAGAATAAGCCTTCTGAGGATCCGCACCTTGGGGAGAACTTGAAAGAAGAGAGGTCAGAACGAAACGGTATGTTATCACCGTATGTGCGCAATCGTGAAAACGAAGGGACGGGGGAGGGCTGAATTTGCGATACCGGACGAACGTTCAAGTGGAAGGCTCATCCAACTTTGAACGTCCGGGGGAACTGTAAAGATTTATTTTTGCATGTACTCGCAGTCGATGTCGTCGTTATCTTCAGGCTCGTTGCTCATTGAGACTTTCGGGAACCTGCATGAGCGCAAATAACTCTCATGATATCATTCACCTATTCAACTCATCAGCGGATAAAAACGAGAGAGAGTGACTGAGTGAGGCGCAGCACTCACCAATGCGAATTTAGCGTGGCCGATCACGCAGCAGTCAATCCTGGGATTTTCAGAAAAGCTTGAAGCAAGGGATGCCGAGCGTGAATATGCGCTATGAAGCTCGGTTATAGTCAACTTGCAGAACCTGCATATCCAGCTGATTGAGTTCGCAGGTTGAGCTGATATCGCGAAAAATTTGAACGAGGGTCGATCGAGCATTGTCATGCCGAATATCGGTGGAAGTAACTTACGAATTCTAAAGCTAAAATCCAAGTTCTTCGCACTGCGGTTCGGTTCGCGGGAAGAGAGACCTGTTCAAAAGTTTTTCAGTTGGGTCCCTTTAACGAGAATGAAGTAAAATCAAACAAACTGGGTGTTTCGGGGGGATATGCACCTTTCTTTCTTTCATCTTCATATAAGCAGCATTCGACCCTAAGCTCGGATTGTTCGAAGTGTCTATTAGTCCTAATGTTTATTGAACTCGTAGTTATGACTTGTGCGCCCTGAAGAGTGATCAAAAGTTATAAATTATGTCTGCTACTACTCGCCTTTGATGCCTGTTGTCGAATGGTCGTCTCGAAAGGCACGCATCACCACGTCGATCCGACAGGTCGTATGTATCTTGATTCTTGATGCCCATATTCTAAGCTAGTTAGCCTTCGTGACAAAGCTCAGCTCTCGAGCGCTTCTTTTGCGTTCTGCGCTCCGTGCTATGTTCGGAATAGTATTAGTGATCGGAGACCGCGACGATGGCCGCGCACGGCGGAAGATGTTGTTGTTGTCGGAGTGATAGCGTTGATCATGAGCTGAGTCGGTGGCTCAATGCGTTGGCGCTCGGGTAGAGTTGATAGGCGCCGGCGTTTTGGCTGAGTGATTTGATGATTAGCATGGATGATTGCGTTGGCTGGGCTGAATTTGGGTTTGAGTTGCAAAGGTTACCGAGAGCTGCTCACATCCGTCCTGAGAATGGGTTATTGCGTCCTGGAAGGAAAGGGTTTATACTACAGGTATGGTCCACGGGGGGTGTCCAGGTACAGGTAGGTACAGGCACTTCGCTCGCCTTTGATCGCTTGTGAGAACGACAGAAAAAAGCAGTGATAGACGTGAAGCTAGACCTGTAAGAGGATGAGCATCCATTTTGATCAGCTGTGTATTTTGAGAATTAAAAGAGGACCTACAACAAACGTACAGATCCCAGCGAGTTCAAACTCTCGTCGAAAGGCTGGGGGAAGTATAAGAATAAGAACTCTGCCAGTGCATGCGCGACTCGGGGAAGTACAACTTGAACTTGAAGGGATGTCCTGAGGCTGCGTTTGGTCTTTCATCCGTTCTCGCTTGATTGGGGTAACGAGATTCAACGACATCGAATGCATCGAATACATCGAATGCATCGAATCGCAAAATCGAAGTTGAAGAATAGACACTTACGACAGAAAACAAAGAGATAGACGTAATGGCTTGGTTCGCATCAAGGATCGGCAGGGCCTTGGGGAGAAGTAGAAGTGGAAGTAGAAGGCGGGAAGTGAGCGGAGGCGGGGGTGCCGACGGCGACGCTATATGTAGCGCGATTTACGTTTGAGCCAACTTGAAGGTACGGCATTCGTGCACGCCGATTCGTTCTCTTCATCCGCGTCCGCGTCATTCGCAGATGGCCGTCAACGTAGAGAGCAGCAAACACGAGCAATCCCTAGTCTTCAACCATCCTCTTCGGTGATCTAAAGTGAGATTCCCGATAGTTTGAGATTCTACGAAGAAGATGAATTGATGGACGTGGACTCAACGATGAACAGAATGATGATTCCAATGCTCTCGATGAGATAGATATCTCATTCGACCTCGGAATTTGAAATACATGTGTCGTCTGCGTAATTCGAAAAGCAACTCACCAAGTATTCAGAGTTACAACTCGTATCAAGGATCAGATACGCGGCTTGGGGAGAAGCGGAAGCGAAGGGGATGCCACACGCAAGACCTCCTTTCAAGAATGGTTCGAGCGAACGAAAGAGAAAGTTTGCCTAGAATGGACTGTTAGCCTTTTCGATCGATGATCATAATTTGAGTTCGTAGTACTATTCTATAAATTCTAGACAAAGACTCGCGAGGACGTACGTATGGCTCTCTGATATCGAAACTTCATTGGCAGCACGGCAAGGAGTTCCGAACGACCGACCAGTCTCTGTTCTGTTTAAGAAGCTCGTCAGTAGGTATTTACAGCGAAAAAACCGCATCTTGGAAACCATTTTTCAGAATAGATTCTCCCCAACTTCGAAGGGAGAGGTTTGAGCATCAAGGAGGGTGCATCAAGAGGCGGCCGCCTAACGATGAGAGAGAGAGATGTGCGCGAAGAGACGCTCAAACAGAAAAGAGAAGGGCGCCTAGATAGGAATATTAACCTTTTTGATAATTTAGATTAGATTGAGAAGATTGAGGTTGGAGGAAGAAAACATGACATTTGATCGTATTCGCACCTGATCGAATAAAATGTGACTTTGGAACATGTATGCACCGCGGTCTTCGTGGTGCTGATGCTAGAAATTGAGCTTTGAAATTGCTGGGACCATCCACCTGATGCAAACCAAAGGAACGTCCTTTCAATTTGATGGCACTTTCATCCGAGGTCAACGAACGGAGAATTCAGACTTCAAATGGCGAGGAGTGGATAGGAAAGAAAACCTATCAAAGGACTAAATGCCGAAAAAGGCGAAGAAGTCGAAGGGCGGTCAAAAGAATATCACATTGTTCGATACTCACAAGGGGACGCTTCGTGCCTTCGACGTCATAATCTCATAGACCACGAAATTTGTTGCTGGGTTTGTTGCTGGGTTTCCTTGAGAATACCGGTAAGGAACGAACGAACGAACGAACACAAGAAAATGAGATCGAGATCACCTGTCATCTGTTCTTGATAGCGAATATTTTGGGTTGAATGCCAGTGAGCGAGGGCATTGTAGGTAGGAGATCAAGCTGATGCGTGCGCGTGTAACTCCGAGTCGCTAATCGAACGACTCAATGCAGTATTTCGCCGTTCGAGGAAGAGAGAAAGAGATGAGAAAACGTCAATCGCTATCTCATCAACCTCTCAACCTGAAATTACTCGCCGTGAGGAACGATCACGAGTTGGTTTATGAGGATGAGGTAACTCACGTTAGATGAGGAGAGAAATCACGGGATGCGGCTGCGTCTCACCTCGACTGGAGTTGAGTGAGAGTTTAATCTTATCTATTTTCTAATTTCTACCTGTGTGCGTAGATGAGAGTGAGAGTGAGAGAAGGTGAGAGAGTCGGCGAAATCAAAGAGAAGAGGGGGAGAGAGAGAAAGAGAAACTTCGGGCCGACCTCGCTCTTCTTCGTCGAAAATTGGATTTGGAATTTGAAATCATGTTGCACCTAGGCATCTAGATCTGTGTATGCGAAACGGAACGCGAGGACTGGTTTGAAGGTTCGAGGGCGATGAGCTCTTCGTCCGTATGGCGTGCTTACGAGTAGAGCTACAAGAAGGAAGCTCTACGCGCAGGCGACGTCGTCCGGAAGAACGTATTTTGGTCGAGGATGCGATGCGAGTGCGAGTGAGGTGAGTATTGCGACCGAAGAACGAAGCTATGATAAGATGCCAGATGCACGCATGCAGGGATGGAGTGATAAGCTGTAAGTTCTTGGTTCGGCGATGGACGTAAATATAACGCGTGAGTATAGTAAAAGTATTCGAGGAGAATGGTACGTACCAAATACATGTACAAGAAAATACGTACAAAGAGAGTTACGTCTTGCTTTCGAGTTCAAGCGGAGAGATGCAGCGTGAGTGCGAGGTCGCAGGTCGCACAGGGCTCTCACAGGCTCTTCTCTTCGGTTTCGATATCTCGCATCGCTGGAGAGTTCAGTACGACTTGTACGGGTACGACGCAATTTGATAATAGGTTATTTTTGATTGCGTTGAGGTTGGGAGTGTGGGTGGGATGAGGACGGGTGGGGATAGCTAGGTTGTGAAGGTTGCAGGTTGCAGGCTGCACTGGCATCCGGGATGGGTTCGGGGTTGGGATGGATTTGGGTGGGTGTCGTTTTTGAATGTCGGTGTTCTGCGAGGCATGATGGCGGCCGTGTCGTCTCAAAGAAGCCTGCAAAGTTTTCGTCCTAGAGAAGGTGGAATCCCAAATGCCAAATGGACTCGTTGTCGTCCTCTCGATGAACGACATCGACGACGCCAACCGTCCGTCGTCCGTCATCAGACCACGATTGATGATTGCAAATCCTTCTTCCTCTCTTCAGTCTTCTCACCGCGCCAACCTCCCGTCGCACCCTGCCCATCTGATGGGAAAGTTCAGAACGCCCGTAAAATTGGGGGGCGACATGCTGCCGGGCTGCGTGGGATCAGCTCAGCAGCTCAGCCAACACGATATTGTTATCGGCGCCCCAATTCCATAATCGGAGCTTCGAGCGGCTCGGGCGGGGTGTGTGATTGGTCTGATGGTGGTGATGAGGTGATGCACTGATGGGAAGTGTTCGCGTTCGATGGGAGCGGGGGAGCGGGGGCCTAGGGCGGCCGGCGAGTTGGTGCGCGGGTTGTGATGAGGGTGTGATGGCGGGCGGTGATTGGATGAGGAGTGATAGCGTGTGATGTGAAGGGAGAAGCTGCGAAGCCGTATAATTTAGTGTGATGGCGGGTGAGTCCTAGCGAGGTATTTTGGGAGAGGATTTGGATTTGGGCGCTGGGACCGGCTGGGTTGGATGTTCGTTCGTCATGGATTCGAATTCGACATGTCTTTTCAGAAGGACTTGTACTTGCTTGACGAAATAAATAAAGAAATATATATTTATGCGAAAAAAGTAAAGGCGCGTACAAGATACAGCAGCTAATCACGAAGGCGCCCGCTCCGATCGATCACCAACGAGTTCGCGGAAATTGCCAAATCGCCAACTGCGTCCCGTATACAGACGGATACGCACATTAGGTTTCTCGCCGAAATGAGGTAGGAATTTCGAATTGGAATTTCACCCGCTCTCTTTCTTCTTTTTTTCATACCGCATCCCTTCATACGGCGCGTGTCCGGCGCGCGTGGAGGGCCGACCTTGACGTTACGCGAACTTACTTTCTTCTTCCTCTTCCTGCACGCACAACCACGAGCACGCGTAGGACACGGTCGTCGCACGCAGCCCGGTGGGTCGAGATCGAGAGTCTTTCCATCCTTCTTTCACCGAGCTCAGGCTGAGGCTCTTCTTTGGTGACGACGACGGAGACGGCGTAGGACGCAGGACGCAGCAAGCAAGCCAGGCAGCAAGCTTCGGCCAAACTTCGACAGCTCAGCTCAACTCAGCTTTCATCCTCCTTCCCTTCACCCACAGAAGCCTTTCGTCCTCTTTCCTCTACCCATCCTTTCACGCACCCGCTTTCCGCCGGAATTCCACCACCCACTGCACTCATCGAGCGCTCTTCCTTCACCTCGATTCCTAAGGACTTCTTTCCGATCAAGGCTTTCAAGTTTGCGGTCTTCCTTCTTCCTTCTTCCTTTCATACCCGTGGACACGGAAAGGCGCAAACCGAGGTCGGCGCTCAACTGTCAGTGCAGGACGACACAGAGAGAGACAGAGAGAGAGACAGGCGCGGACACGAGTCATCTTCGACCTTCCGCTGTCGGTGCACAGCGACATAGGTCTGCGCTTGCCCAAGACCCACGACCTGCGTACACCAACGAAGGCGACAAAGACGAGCCCTCGCCAACGACCCTCTCACTCAGGCTCATTTCGGCGAAAATCTTCACGATAACCTTCAACGTAGCTCAACAGCAACAGCAACACCAAGCAAAACTCACCACGAAGACAGAGACGAATCTGAAGAGGAAGGAAAGATGTCAGCAACGACAATCGCAGCCGCCTCAGGAGGTGCTGCTTCAAGCGGAGGGGCTGGAGGAGGAGGGACTGGAGGAGGAGGGACAGGAAGGTTCGCGAGTGGAAAACACGGAGGGAGGAGTCATGGGTCGAGGAGGTGAGCTTTTCTTTCTTTCCTCTCTTTCCTCAGTTTTCTTTCGCTTTCGCTCGCTTGTTCTTTTCGTTCATTCATCTTTCTATCTTACCTTCTGCTATTCGTTCGATCGTCTTTTCGTTCGTCTTTCTCCTCCTTCAATCCAATCGTTCTTCGTCACACCACCTGTATCCTACATTACTTCCTTTCCTTCGCAAACTTTTCGTTCGCCTGCCCTGATCCGCTACCGCATCCCTACTCTCGATCGCGACGCGTTCTAGCAAGGGACAGCAAGGGCGGACTCGTGATGTCCTGATCGCCTTCGGTGCGGCATGGGCTTTTGATGATGCTTGATCGCATTGGGCATTGTACGGAGCGGGTTTGTGATAGATGATAGACTTTCTGTCTGACCCGCCTTGCATTCGGATGGTTGACGGGTGACGGGTGGTTGAGGATGGAAAGTGTTGGTACCTTGGCGTCGAGCATTGCTCGGAGGACGGATGAATTCCACATGTTTTCTTCACTTCGCTCTTCGTCATCTTACTTGTCTTCTGTGTTTCGCTTCTCAGATACCATATTTCTCTTCATCGTTCTCTCGACATCCTACCCTTTCTTCTTCTTCATTTCGTTCTCCACTTATCATCTTGATCGCTTTCTTCCTCTACCCATCCCGCCTTCCTCCCCTCCCCTCCTCGCTCGCTCATTCTCTTCATCTTATATCGTTAACAAATCACATTCCACGTCTCCATCTTTCTCTCAAGGCTCTCTCAAGGTTCTGTCAGAGCCAGAGCTGCGAGAGGCAGACGAGATTATCCGTGGTCTTTTCTTCATCGGCATCTGTGCATCTGCACGTTTCGCTGCGCTGCGCTTTCATATCATCTACGTTCTTCCTCTCATATGTTTTCTTCCGCCGAGAGGAGGTTTACACGTCGGTCTCCATCCGCCGCTTTCCCGTCTCACTTTCTTATCTTCATCTTTATTCTCTCTACCTATCTCTGTCGATTCATTGCGTTTCGCTGCGGCGGTTCGTAATCGTCTGCACTGGTTTTCGGAATCATCTATTTCCTCTCCTCGATGCTACTACTGCGATCCGTCTCAATCTATCGAGTCCGACGTTTCGCGGGAGGGAGTGAGACGCGCGTTCGTCTCCTCTCCTCTCGGCTTGGGTTGACTCTCGGCTTGGGGTGATGAGAGGGAGTGCGGGAGGTTCGCGGGAGGCATGCGCTGCGCGCCTTCCTTCGTGCCATCGTGGCGGGGTATCTGCGTTGTATCTTGAGTTCGCTCGGGATGGCGGAGTCGGGTTGGGTTGGGTTGGGTTCGCGTTTTTCGTCCCTTCGCCGACATCTCTATGTTTCGCATTCAAGTCATGACCTTTTGGGTATCTTTGAATCTCGGCAGCTTGCTTCGTTTATTCATTCATTCATCCATCCTACTTACCTGCTTTATCTTCTCATCTACTGGTGGTGGTGCTTTTGCTGCTGCTGCGATCTCTCCTACTCATATTGAGGTGATGAGCAATATGAGGAGAGGAGAAGTCGTATGTTTTCGCGAGTTTGTTGAAATCATTTCCCTCTCGGGATGTTCGAGGCAGCGAGTTTGACTTCTCGAGCTTGCGCTACGCTAAGGTTGGCGGCGCATTCGAGTCGTTTGAGCCCGGGTCCGTTGATGTCGCGCGGGTCCGAAGGGGTCGTGCGCTTGGATTGTCATGAATTGCCTCTTTATTCGTTTCGAATGTTTTTTTATTTCATTATCTTTGTTCTTTACAATCTGTCTTCGTCCCTTCCTATCCACCTCCAGTCCCTGAAAAATATTTACTAAAGTATTTTTCTTTTGAAATTAGGAAACAACAACAGCGCTTCAAATCTGAGCCCCTCCCCGCGCGTTCGCCCTCTCCTGGCTCGTCTTCGTCTCTCCTTGATGGGCAAGCTGAGCGAGTTCACGAGCGAGGTTCCGAGCGTGATCGGGACAATGCTATGGACGTCGACCGCGAGATGAGTCCCAATAGCAGGAGGAAACATTCCAGCTCTGGCGGAGGAGCTGATGGTGCGCAATTGATGAAAGAGAGGGAGGCGAGGGAGGCGATGGCACTTCCGTTAACCCCACTCTCTGCCGGGGATCCGAGTCGAACGAGTGGGCTTGGGATTCATCATCAGGAGCTTCAGCATCATCAAGAGGCTCGAGAACGGGAAGAAAATAGGAATCAAGAAGAACGAATGGAACGAGAACGAGAACGAGGATTACGAGAGGAGAGAGGTGGGGGTGGTCGGGGTCTTGAGGTGAGTTTTCCGAAATATTCTGCATCACATAATTTCGTTTGGTTTTTTTCGACTTGTTATTTTTGGACTTCTCTGGTTTCTCGAGCGGGTTGGGTTTCTCTCGGATTCAGGGTTTAGAGGAAACCCAAACCCAACTGACCGACCGACCGATGGGCATCACGCTTCTGTGTTTCCTTCGTCGATTGGGTTGAGTTGCCGGATTTGACGCGATTGCTGTTTTGGGTGGTGCGGTGTTTCTCTGTGTCCCAGTGTCCTCTCTCTCTGGGTGCGACGCAGTGGGTGGGTGATGGGATGCGACGCTGTGCCCTGCCTGACCTTCGCTTCCTCGATTTTGGATTTGGATTTTGTGTCTTATTCTTAGCTTTACGGCACTTGGAATTCGGATGGGACCCCCCTCCCTCGCTCCGTATCCGTATCCGCGCTCGATTGATTTGGATTCGCTCACCTCTCCGTCGTCTCCGTTTTGTTCTATTTGTTGGGATGTGTGTGTGGTGGGGTGGGGTGGGGGTATATAAGTAGACGCTGCTTGACGCGTCTATCTGACCTATCTGCTCAACTGTTCGCGCCTTCACTGCGTCTTCCGCTTTCGCTTGTGGACGTTGACGCGCTCGCGCTCGCTCACTGGCGTTCCGCTTCCGCTCTTCACAACTACAACTTCAGCTACTCGGCCTGACGCTGACGCGCTTCGCACCTATCCTCGCTCATAGACAACCACCTCCACCTCAGCGACTTCACCCTCGAACGATACTTCCAAGGCCGACAACAAGCCCGACAACAAGTCAACAACGAACGGCGCATCTGCACCAGACCGAAAGCCAGGACCGGGCCCGATGTCGTACAAGTCGTTTGACCATTATGGAGTTGGGAGGGGTGTTACTCGGTGAGCGCGTCGTTTCGTTTATTCCTTCTCCTCCCATTTCTCTCCTTCCCCCTTCGTTGGGATCCCGTCTCCCGTCGTCCTCCGTCGCGTGCTTCGAGCTCTGGAACGTCGCGAGGCGTGCGTTGAGTCGCCGCGTTTGGTGTCGAGAGATGAGATGCGCTCGCCCGATGCGCGTTCCCCACCGCTTCCTCCTCCGTCCCTGTCCCTTCGATTCTCAACTTCTACTTGATTCTGTCTAATGAACGATATCGCTGACCATGCTCTCCTCTTCTTCCCTCTCTTCGATCTATAATTATATCGCACTCGACTGTGCCCGCCAACTCGACCCGCTCGCTCTCTACGTCCCTTGCTGCGTATTCGAATTCGAACCTCGTTCTACCCCACCCACCTAAACGACATAATCGTTCTACCGGCAACTCAACCTAACGCAATGCAATAATCTTCGACGTACCCGCTATGTCATCAAATATGTGGGACGACATCCGCTTTGGTTTACGCTCACGTCGGCGCGGAACGTACTCACACTTATTTGTGACTGACTGACTGACTGCCGCCCGCCACCGTCCGTCGAACTCGAACTCGGTTTGGTTCGGTCATCATCAACTCATCACGGCTCGGCGCTCATCATCTCTCCTCCTCCATCCTATGGCTTATTTTTATTTTTTCATGCTCTTATGTCTTATTTTTATACCTGCCTGCCTCTCCATCATCAACATCTCACACGACGTCGCCGCCGCCTCCCTTTCCTCCATTTTTCCTTCGTTAATTTTTTTTCTCTCTATGCCCGTGTTTCGTCCATTCGTCCACCCACCCACATATCCTTTTCCTCTCGCGTCTACCATTGCGGCTTGGAACTCTGTTTGACTGGCATCATCACGTCACCGTCGACATGTCTTGTTCTCTTTATTCTTGACTCTTCCTTCTTTCTCTGTTCCTTCGTTCTCGCACTTTCACACATTCGGTTTACTTACACTGGTTCTCGCACTGTCGCACTGGTGCGTGTCTTGATGCGCTGTGCCCCCCTTGCGCGCGTCTGGCGTCTGGGCGTGTTGGGTTTGGGTACTGGCGGCAACTGTAACTATAACTATAACGCCTCCCCTTCCCTCTTCCCATTCATTCGTCCGACTCCCATCTTCCCATCCCTCCTTGACTTCGGACTTCGTCGTCGTCCCCCTCGTTGTTGTTCGGGGACTGGTGACGCCTTGTTGTTGGGTTGACCCGCCTCTTCCCTCGCTTCGCTCGGCTGTTGGTCTCCTCCGCCATCCGCCCGTTCCTCGACGTCGTTCCTCGTATACGTCACCGCTCCCCTTTCGCTTTCGCCCTCATATCTAATCTCTCTTCAACCCCTCTCCCTTTCCTTCCTTACTCTTACTCTTCCCATTCTCTTCTACCTTTGACCCGTCCCCCTCCACCCATTTACCTACAAACACTGATTGACTATTGACTCGCTAACTCGTCACCCATTGCCTCGCTAACCCAATCACCTCCAACAGACCATACTCCCCCACCGCCCCGCTCACGCACTCGCCCTCGCTCTCCTCGGACCGCTCCTCCGTCTCCTCGCCCGCGCCGACGACCCTCCCCGCGCTCGGGGCGCATACTGCTTATCATCATCACTCCGCGTCTCATTCAGCGTCGGCGCATTCGCACTCGGCTCACTCAGCGCATTCGGGTTCTGGAGGAGAGAGGTACGCGAGTAGCGGGAATCTAGGAGGAATTGGAGGCGCTACAGGAGGAGGATACGCCTCAGGAGGAGTAGGCGCTGGAATACCAGGCATCGCAGGCATCGCATCCCTCCCCTCCGTACCCGCTATCGCACCCGCCCCCGCACCGCACCCACACCAACTCCCCCCGCCCCTCCCCTCTCACCACGCCGCCGCTGCAGGAGCTGGCTACTACCCACCCCCGCCGCCTCCGCCGCACGCAGACCCCTACGCGGCACACCACGCACACGCACACGCAGCGCACTACGGGTACGCAGCCTACGCCGCGCCGCCCCCGCCCTTACCTGCTCCGGGACACCACTCCGCGCATTCGAGGTACGCAGGAGGGCATCATATGTCGGAGAGCGGAGGGAGTGGAGGGAGTGAGGGGGGTGGGTATGGGAGTCCGAACCCGAATTCCTCCTCATCTTCAGCGGGTGCTGCTGGAGGGTATGGGGCGTATGGACAAGGAGGAGGACAGGCGGGACAAGGGGCGGGTGCTGGTGCGCCTCCCCCGCCGGGGTACGCCTACTCGGCGGTGCCTCCTCACCACCTCTCCGCGCTCGGCCACCCCCACTCGCACCCGCACCCCCATCCTCACGCCTACCCAGGCGGCATGTTCGCCCCCTCCTCCAACTCGCCCTACCCTCCCAACTCCTCCTTCTCACCGAATGGTGGTATGTCTCCTGGAATGATGGGGGGTATGATGGGTGGTGGAGGAGGATTGGGAGGAGGGATGGGTGGAGGGTTCGTACCGATTTACACGGACGATGCGAGTACGAAGTTGAGCGATCGCGTAAGGCGGAGGTGTTTTAATTGTTGTACGACGGATACGAGTACGTGGAGGAGGAGTAGTTTGAATCCGGGGAAGGTGGTGAGTAACGAGTTTTGGTTTCTTTTTGGTTTTGGGATTTGGTTTTTGGCGGCTTTTCTTCGACGCTTGGAATTGTTTCGTTTTACTTTCATTTTTTGCTTCGATTTTATACCTTTTATTTCTACCCCCTCTCCTCATCCTGCCTTCGACGCCACTTTCGAGGACGACGACGACGACGTTCCCTCCAATTCCTCCACCGCCTCTATCACGGACCTGCCTGGACGAATCCCTGGGACTCAACTCGGACTCAGACGACAGCACCACGAACACCCCCGGCGAATTTTCATTATCTTCGAGCAACTCGGCGCTCTCACACCTCCGCTGTCTCGTCGCCATCGCGACGACGACTGAGACGGTCCTCAATTCTCTTTTCCTCTCCCTCGGTCGGGTTGGCAACCAACCGACGGGCGGTTCGAGATCTCACCCGCTCGAGCTTCGACCCACGCGAACTTCTTTCGATGTCGCACTTCGACAGTTGGCGCCTCCGCGACTCGCGCGAGAGAGATTTGGATTCGAACCAGACGCAAGTCAATCTGGATCTCCGTCTCGCCCGACGCCAATCTTCGTTGTCGTCAGACACCGACAACACCGCCAGCCACCCGCACTCACAGACGCCTACAGACGCCCACAATTGTACGCGAGCACTCATAGACGCCTACCAATGTCTATACCTATCCTCTTCCCCAGCCGGCGGTCCAGGTCCAGATCCCTCCTTCATCTCCCATCTCCCATCTCCCATCTCCTAGCGTCGGGCATCTTCAATCGGAGCGAGTATTATTGGAGTACAAGGACGGGGATGGAGGGATGGCGTTCGATTGATGGCGGTGGGATGATGTGATGTGATGAGCATCATCATCGGTCGAGAGTCTTGTCTTGTCTTGCGCGTCTTCCTCCTTCATCGCCTTTGCGGATTTCGTCCTTTCGTCCCGGCCTCGTCTTCAAATCGGAATCGGAACTTGCTTTTCTTTCTATCTCATTTCCCATCTTTTCCTTTACTTCTCTTTCTTCATTCATTCCCATTCTCCTCTCATTTGCTATCATCTTTCGAAACACCTCGCTAACCCATCTCTCTCCGCTCTCTAGCTCTGCAACAAATGCGGCCTCTTCGAACGCACACACTCCCGCCCCCGCCCCGAGCAGTTCCCCCACAAGCGCGGGCCCGTCGCGGGTGGCATACCGCCTTCATCCTCATCCCTCTCTTCATCAGGCCATCCTTCAGCGTCAGCGTCGTCGTCTTCGCATCCCTCGTCGCAGACGTCGTTGTCGAGCTCGCCTGGAACGAATAACAATAGTAACGGGTATGGAGGGGCGGGGTCATCGCCGACTTCGAGGTCTCCTAGAGAGGCGACTGCGATACCTGCCCTCGCGAGCTTGAACGTCCCCCCGCCGAGTGCGAGCGCGGCGGCGCATCCGTCGATTGCGAGTCCGGTGCTTGCCAATTATTCGGCGTCTGGTCTCCCATCGTCGGCTTCTTTGGGAGGAGGGCAAGGGGGAGGAGGACAGGGAGGAGGAGGGGCGCTCCCGCAGATTCAGGAGTGGTTGAGGAGTCCGCCGTCTGCGAACGCGAATGCCGTGAGCACCACGAATAATGGGAATGGTGGGGGAGGGAATGGACCGACGCGCTCGAATAGCGTCGTCTCGGGCGCCTCTGCGTCTTCCTCCTCCTCCGCACACGCGCGTCGACCCAGTTACGCGGATGAACGAGAGCATACTCGGGATCATAACCGCGCCGATCGAGTTGATCGTGACAGAGACGATCGACGAGTCCACCCCTCGCATTCCCATTCCTACTCTTCCTCTCATCATAACGGAGGAGGAGGAGGGAGTCACAGTAACAGCCACCGCTCGAGCACGAGCGCGAGCCTGAGCAACGGGACGAGCCCGCTGAACCCTGCGCTGGGGCTGACGCCGAGTCCGAGTCCGCCGCCTTCAGGACAAGGGTTGGTGGGGAGTCCTGGGGAGGAGTAGAGCGGCGTCGAGGGGATGAAGATTTCGCTCGTCAAGTTCGTCATCTTCGTCTTCCAAGTTCGAATTCACATCGCATTTCTTGGTTTCTTGCTCTCTCTCGCCCTTCCGACTTCGAAATCGTAATTCCGGAATTATTTATCTCCTTCCCCATCTCCCATTCGTGCGTCTTCCTCGTTTCTCGTTTTCCGCTTTGCATCGCCCATTCCATTTCTTGAAGAACTCTTTATTCTCATGCTTTCTTTCTCTTTCTCTATCTTTCTCCCTCGCATCATTCTTACATACAAAAGAAAAACCAGAAGCCTAGTGCGCCGTGGTTACTCGTCGTCGTTTCCATTATTACTGCTTACTGCTTACTGTTTGCTATGTTCTTGATAAAGTAACTAACTACGTACTGTCCCAAGAAGAAAAATTCGAACCCGAGACTACTATTGCTAGTACAAGTATATGTATACCTTTTTTTGCGTTCGCGTCGTTTTGTCGCTAGTATTGTTTGGCCTTTAGATGAAGAAAATTGTATCCCTTGCTTTCCCTTGCTTTGTTATTTCGTTGATAATCAAATTGATTTTTGCCATCTCTTCGTTGCTATGTGTTTTGGTCTCGAACCTGATCTCCAAACGTGAGTTGGCTCTTTGGAAGACTCTCGCGTACTATGAGTAACGATAACACATCTAGGCTATCATTGTACTTACTAGTAGTACCTTTGATGCGCTGGGCCCAAGAAATGTTAATCATATTCATTTCTTCGATAACGTTTGACGTTTCTTCTGTGGGGACCCTTCCAGTGAGGAGGCCGTGTTCAATATACAAGGGCTGTCTGACTTCAGATCTTTGTGCGTTCCGCCTCAGGCTATCTATCGATTTTCAGCTGTCGTGACGTACGGCACTGGTGTCAGAACGCTACGATGAAATGATTCAGTGCTAATTTTCAGTATAGGTCGGGAGTGTCTGGGACGCGTTGTCGTAAATAGCGCGAAGTCGGTTCGAGGTGGGCGAAAATACGACCTCGACCTGTGGGTCAGCGACTGGTCGGGTCAAGGTCAATCAAAGGCCGACCCAGGTCAGGTAAAGAAACGTTCTAGATGTCTTACTAATGTACGACTTTCGAAGATATATTACATGATAGGGCTTCCTTAGGTTCGTGTCAATTTCTTCAATGTCACGGGGTCGCCGGGCCTTCCTTTCGGACGATAGCCTCTCACTCTCACAAATTGTGTCATTCCATCGTCGTCGTCGTCGTCGTCGTCTTCGTCGTCATCGTCGTCATCAACATCAGAGTCATCATCTACCGTCATAAACTTGCTGAAATATGTTGCGTCCTCAACTTGGCTGGCCTGCCAAAGACAGTTATTAATAAATCGAAGTAAGAAACAGAAGTAATGTTAACGCACAAAATCCCAAGAGGGAGGCAGAGACCACTGATTCGAAGACTCCAGCTCTGAACAGTCAAGATCACAATGCCAGCTGCGGGAGTATGGACATGAGGGCGAGAAATTGGGATTAATGAGATGTACCGACCATTCCAGCTTGTTGGGACGGCTCAGAAGAGTATTGCACCGAGGGCAGCGACCATCCCCGGTATTACCTTGGAATTGAGATTCTTTGAATATTAGGAACATTTCAAGTGGTTCTTGGGTTTCCAACAAGGAAGTCCAATTTCGATCGTTAACTTCATTCCCACTACAGGTGAGGGTGTACCGCCCTGATTCCACATATGCGGCCCCGCGGATTGGGGACGTAGAGCCGACATCGTAATAGACATCCAGATATCTTTTGAATTGCTAAAAGATATCACAGTTGTAGATCAATTCAGTAACAATATGAAGACATACTTGATGTGTATTGAGAAATGCCATGGACACTCTCGTCTTACGACCTCGAGGGTCAAGAAATTCCACCCCCAATTCAACTGGAGAGTGAAGCACTAAGCTCTCTAAGTTTGATCGTGCGATGCGCAGAAACATATTTGCATTGGCGTCCGTCCCTCTGAAGAATGAATCCAGAGCCGAGAGCGTGTTCTCCATGTTCATAGTAGCAGACAACTTTAGCGAGGTAAAATGTTAGACAAAGGGCGACCAGGAGAAATTTCCGACATACACTGTAGCACGACAAGAAATCATCGATCTCTTTTTCGAGCTCGCGTAGTTCGTTTGTTACGCTCGAACTGCCAATGATCGATTTCACTTTGGTATATGAAGCCATCAAAGACCCGCGGACAGCAGTGAGTTGACTGATTAAAAGTGACGTTGGGTAAGATCGCTGATGGACAGTATTGTAATCAGGAAAATCATACCGCATTAGTTTATCTAGGTGAGGACCCATTTCGCCAGATGTCCCATTTGAATTCGCCCAGTCGATGGACTTGTCCAAATCTTTGAGTTTTCTTACTAGGCGAATGGCCTGCTTCTCGTTGCTACTTCTCGCCTACAAATTTGGGGTTTCTTTTGTCAATTGTCTGAGCGAGCTAGGTTAATACTAACTTCGAACAACTCCAGAATCTTCAAGACGCATCCTATAGCAGCTTTAATCGAGTTCCCTGCGACAGGAACGGCCTCCGCAGCCGACTCTGTCAGTGAGAGGAAAACCTTGTAAGAGTACGAGAATGTCGTAGCAAAGCGTAAGAGGTAAATACATGCGAGTCTCGGTATATAAAGTGAAAATCTGACATAATATACCCATATGTGTAGATCACCGATGAGCTATACCAGCTCGTACCTCAACACTCCCCCTCGAGCGGTAGAGCTCAGAGAAGTGATAAAAAATGAACAAAAACATCCCCTCGAACCAGAGAGATGCATATAGTGCGAAAAGCAAGACAATATACGCAGTGGAAAGAGAAAACGAACCCAAACCATACGAAAGGCCAGCGAGAAAAAGGCCGTGTCCCCAGAGAGTGGTGTCGTCCGACGTAGTAGAGTGTCGCAGCCGTCGCGCTCGATGCAACGGACCCAGCTCCCCCTGTCGTCCCTCACCCACTTCTCAACCCCCTTGCTGCCCACATCTGGCGGCCTTGCGTTCACTCCGGCGAAGTCCAGTGCTTCCCAGCGCACGTTCAACGACCCCAAGGAGACCCTCTGCACACCGCGAGTGCTGTAGGCGAATCTTGCTTCGTTGACGCAGCTCGCGTCCCCAGACTGAAACGGCGAATTGGTGAGTGTAGTGTTATGGAAGGACGGAGACCATCGTCATTGTTGACCAGCGAGGCGTGTCGAACGCGTCGTCCATGCGTCCACGCTCGTGGCGTCCGTTCCGAATCGTCGAAGTCGCGTTTCAAGACCTCAACGCTGCTTTGGTGAGCGGGAGCAACCCGCGACGCAATGCCAGAGCTCGGGTTCAGCGCAACAGAAAGCTCATAACCTGTAAGAGTACGAGAATGTCGTAGCAAAGCGTCAGAGGTAAATACATGCGAGTCTCGGTATATAAAGTGAAAATCTGACATAATATACCCATATGTGTAGATCACCGATGAGCTATACCAGCTCGTACCTCAACAAACCTTTGCAGCATCGAGCAACTTCGCTGAGTGATCGTTCTCCGTGTGTGTAACTTCTTCAGTGAACAAAGAGGACGGCAACAGACTCGTGGACGGGCGCCTAACGACAGATTGGGTACTAATGGAAGGATCGCCCAAAGGAACGTTTGTCGCCGAAGCGGTCCGTGATTCACGGTTGCGCTTTAAGAACTTGAAGAACAGCGGCATGTTAGCTTGGCGGACAATCGGAGATGCGGGAGATGATGGGCTCGCGTCGCTTGTACCCTCGAATATATAGCACTTTTTTGCTCCGTGGCACGAGGAAACGGCCAGGAAAGCAGTGACGGGGCAATGATACTTGAGATTTTATTAGAAACCCCTTTGTCCTAAAAATACGTGAGCGATGCAGCGAACCTCTTCACATAAAAAAAGCACTCTCGCAAGGCCTCTCTCGCGTGTTTTGATGTTCCAAGAGCACGCACGAGAACATCGTCCGGCGTTAGTGAGGATTGGGCTTATCATAAAGCACATGCTGGAGGTACCTGTGCCGTCATAGCCATCAGCACTGTCTCAGCTGCGACACGACGTCCCCTCATTTAAGATGCATGTCGAAGTCTCACCGCATTACGCAATGTTTATATATGTGCTTCCACAGCTTTTCGAACTGAAATTGCAGTCAATGAAAGAACGAACGAACTCTGTTGCAAATACGATACCAATCGAATACAGGGAACGTTATATCCGAAGATCCAGGAAGATCGTCGATCACAAGAGCAGATTAGATGCGGGTCCGTTGGAAGAAACGACGATGAAACCAAAGGCGCATGGATAAAGTGAGAGGGTGAGCACCGGTAAGGATTCGTAATAGCACCTACATGTACATGATTTGCTTGTTGATCCATGCCGTCACGGAGTCCTATGGCAGAGGAAGTCGTCGGGACGTCTGAGAGATTTGATTTGATTGGAGACATCGACGAAAGGCACCCGAAAGCCGACTGTATACGTAGTGGGGTGTAAGCGTGAAGCTCTATCTACTCTTTCCGTACGCGTTGCTCTACTTAGGAAGGTAGAGGGGAATGCGACGCCACTGCTGTGCATCACAGACGTAACTTCAGGAGCACCGGAATCCGTTGCGACGTGTCGAGGCTGCTCGATTCTAATTGAAGTAAGCAGGTGTGCTTTTTCTTCCGGCGCAAACATGCAACAGGGCTGTAGTAACGCACCAGTTTCTTCTCCCTCAGCTCCTGCAATTCACGAAATCGCGCAACTTTGTAATCGAACGCTTCTCCATCAAGAATAACCTAACATTCCACGATAGCATGTACGAAGTTAGCAGGAAGCATGATGGTTCGAATGTTTCGACTCACCGCGTACGCGTTCCTCAGCATTTCCTCTCCCTACTCATTCTCGTCAAACTCGCGCTGGAAAACCTGCTCATGATAATATAGACTCCTCCGTGACACCCCGAACAGCTTTCTATGAAGCTGACAAGTTCGATGTCGTTGTCTTCAGACGCGACCACGTCTACAACCGAGTTTTGACGCCTTTTGAAGCGAATCCTGTCCAACGAGGAGGTTTCGAATAAGATCCTAGTTCGCTACGAAAGTAAGATGGTTGAGTTGTTCGAACGCGACAAGAATTTATGGCAAAATGCCCTGTCGACAGAAAGAAAAGAGCGGCAACTTTGACGACAACGTGCCATTTCTGGCGGAGATTATTTCTTCGGGGTTTGCCGCCGCTGCATATGGTCTTCCACTTCCTACACTCTTCCTGGTCTTCCAGCGATTCGAACTTCAACTCACTAAGAAGACCTCCGGTGATGGACAGTGGTGGGATGTCGATGTCTACCGCCTAGATTTATCGGACAGACGAGATGTTCGGGTCGTGTGCGTGTTTTTCTCTTCCCTCGACAGGATCCGAGTCTTGCCCGCCGAAGCCATGTATTTTGGTAATTTCAAACACTACCAACAAACGTCAAGCTGGAAATACTGCGTTCGAAATGACATTTACATCGAAACGATGCGGCTTCTTATGGTAGTAGAACTCCCATCTGAAGTAGTAAAATGGCGATGCTGTATTGACGATTCAGGCTCGCCTCATATTTGAACAGATAGGACTCAAATGCGCTTCGAGTCAAAAAAAAAAACTCGCGAACTATCTCACTTCTCCTTCGATGGCGATGGATCTCGACTTATTGGAGTCGCTAAGCCTGGCACGGGTGCAGCGATTCATGCAGGCTCGGTCTACTTACATCCACAATTTTCGTGCTCAATTTGATGTAACTCCGGTAGCAAAACCGCTCACTCGAGTTGTTCGGAACGTAAAAGTCGACAAGCTTAGCTGAAGATGCGTATAGCTCGCAATCCCGTGCGAAGACGCATACAGGAGACTCGAAGGCTCATAATTTTTCTTGGTAACAGATCAGATCACAGTGTAAGTAGCAAGAAGCGATGAGAAAATGACGTTGATGGTCGATTTTCGTTTACATGTCTGACGACCTCTTTGTATAGACAAGAGCGCTCAGATATTTAAGTCGACTGGACAACACTGTCCTTATCTACGCGAGAAATTGTTGTGATCCAGCCGGATCGACGATTTGACAAGCGCTAGATTCAGATTTATATGGCTTGAGATTGCGTTTGCACGAAAAGACCCTGGAGAGATGCTCGTTCTCTCCGCTGATACAGAGATTTGAGTCGGCGAGTGTATATAATTTAACGTACGTACTAAGAATACTGGGCGCTGAGCGTCGAGTCTCTTGTCAATTCCATGTATTTGTGTCAATGCTAGGAGAACGACGAAGTGATTCATCACAATCTAGAAATCGTCTGTGAGCGTCATCATTATTGGTGAAACCTTTTGTCTTCTTCTGTGAGCTCCCGGATACATGCACTTTCTCTATCTGCATCTGAGCGAGCAGGCACTTGTACTCTCGAAGCTTCTCGAAGCAACGGCCCCACGAGATTTCACTGAGATCTACCGTAGCTGATTTCAATTGGAGACTCGGCACTGGACCGAAGATTCAGATTCGCAGAGATTCGAATGTCGCTCCCAGAACTACATGGATGAGAGAGATAGACTCGGACCCTGAAGAGATGTTCGCTCTCTTCGTCGATGCTGAAATCTTATTTATAGGGTTTCAATACTGGGCGGATAATGGGCGCCTGGTATCGAGTCTCCTGTCATTACCAGGAATATCAGTGTGATGAAAAGGGGTTTGAGAACGTTGAGATTGCATCAGGTGTTCCGACTGAGAACTATACTTACCTGGGATCATTCGCTGTGAACCCATTTTCTGCGAGATCCTAGATCCACATCTACTTGGATTTGGTTTTTCGCCCACAATTTCTAGGACCTGCCAGTATCCGGCCAGAGCAATCGAAGTCAAACGAAGCCATCGGCTATAACTTTAGCCGTCCACGCATTCAATCCACGCCGTCAGTCGCTCAGGCTCTAAATACGATACGCTGTACACATGACTCACGAATTTGTATGAGAACCCATCGGCATTCCGTCCAAAATAAATAAATTCTATAGCTATTAGAGTCGGATTTCTCATGAGGTCGATATCCGATGAGTGAGTGGACACGGACACGGTACAATCGTTACTTGGACCCTTCCTCCGACGTCGGCGACTGATACTATCCCTCCCCACGTACCCGGACACCCCCTAGTGTTCGGACATTTGGCTATAACTCGCTCGTTTCCGCATGGATTTTCTTGATTTCTTTTGCAAATGGTAGGGTTAGGTGATTAGAATATGAATATGTAAAAACGTTGATGGAAAAGGTAGCGCAGGTATCTGTACAAAGCGAGCAATCAGATATGAAAGTGAGATTTTGACGCGTCTCGAAAATAGCACTTTACTGTGCTTCAAATTGGGTGCCGTTTTCTCGCGTGCATACTAGTAAGTACCCAGGCAAATCGTAGGTACAGTTATTTTGACAGCCGGAGTGCGACATGAATTTTGAGGAGGTAAGAAACGCTGCGATTTCACCAAAGATCAGCAGAAATCAAGACGCGGCGCCACTGTGGGAATCGCTGGCTTCACTTTCCCATCCGCAGATTCAGTGGTGGGAAAGTGTCCGAACACCCGGGGTCACCTCGTGAAACAGCCCATCGACGCGGATTTTTTTGTAGCTCTCGCTTTCCCTCCTTTCACCGAACAAACTACATATTCTTGTAGCTGGGATACATCGCTATACAACGGTGAAAGAATCATGAAAAAATACGACCATTCACGTTCTTACGAGAGCTTGCAGCATAAGTGTCCGAACACTAGGGGAAGGATAGTAGCATCGACTTGAATCGATCGGAGAACATCGAGCGCCTTTTTCCAATCCGGCGACCCCTAATCGAAATTCTAGAGAGACAAACACCTTCAAGAGCGATTTCAGAAAGAACTCGATGACAAACCCGCCAAACCTACACTTATCAGAAGACCTCGCCCGCCCCGACGCAGAGCGCGTCACCGTACACACGCCGAGGCATGGCAGCGTGACGGGACGGAGGGCGAGGAACGGGGCTGTTGTCTTCCTTGGTGAGTTAGGTTTACGGGTGATTGGCGTCGCTGAAACAAATTCCTATGCGCTTCTCCTCCTACTCAGAGGTCCCATACGCGCTCCCCCCTGTCCGCTTTTCGAACCCACAACCGCTCCCGGATTCATACCGATACGAGGACGAGAAGAAGGAGTTTGTGCATGAATTTGCTTGTGCGTACCCGTACCCGTCCGCGTCCATCCTGCTTCTTCATTCCAAATTGCTCATTTCGTTCTGCCATATTGATCGCGAACACCGTCTCGTCTTGATGCCCTTTCTCTCTTTTTCTCCATTCTCGTCGGCACATACTGATGCTCATCTCTCTTTTGTTCCCTTCCTCGGGATGGCTGTATTTGCATTGTGGCTGGCTGATGGCTGATCTGCTCACCGCAGATGCAGTGCAGCCTGGAAATGACGGACAGTCCGTAGGTGCGTGGGCTTGATTTCACTAAATTTTTAATCTTCTTCTTGAGGGATTCGCCTTATGCGGGGATTCGCTACGAGCATCTCGAACTCTTCTAAAAAATCTTGCTTCTTTTCAAAAGGAATTTCCCGGAAGGACCACCTGGGGTTGGGAGAGCCGTCTGAAAATCCGTACGTGCGATCTTCCGTTCTTGTTTGTCGTGGTCTGTATTTTCGAAGAACTTAATTGAACGATGAAACAGACTCTTCGTGAACATCGTCCTGCCGCCGGCGTTCAACAATCAAAGTTCGCCGCCATTGTCAGAGTCCGCGACCAAAAGGTTCCCCGTCAGGATCTACATCCATGGAGGGTAAGTGTCATGCATATTTTCTCAATCATTCAATCAACTTTCCTCCGAGCCCGTGCTTCGAGCTTCGTGTTTGCGCCTCTCCCATCATCCTTCGCGATGAACTTGGCGCCAACATCAGCTTCTCTCTTCTCCGAAAATCCAGCCCACTCCCGAGATCTCCGCCGCCATCTTCTTTCTTTCGAACTTCTCATCCCCGCTCTCATTCGTATTTTTGGCACTTACCAAATCGGTACATTCGCCTGCAATCGCTCACAATCCCAATATTCAGGTTTCTCCAATTCGGGTCTCCGCACTCGCTGGGCTCGCAAGCTCAATACGTCGCCGCGGAGCGGAACGAAATATGGGTCAACGTCGGGTATCGCCTGTCCGCCTTTGGGTTCCTTGCGTGCGACGCGCCGACGAAGATAGACGGGAATTTTGGCTTCAAGGATCAGTGGTTGGCGCTGGAATGGGTGAGGGAGAATATTGAGGCGTTCGGAGGTGGGTGGTCGCCGACTGTGGATGTTTGATATTGAATTGGAGAACTGAAGTTTTCGTCTTCATCTTCTTCGTGTCATCCACTTGGAAATTCTAGGTGACGTGGATGATATACAGGTTACGGGCTTGTCAGCGGGTGAGTAACAACGGCGTCAGCTGAAATCTTTCTTCGAGTTTTGCTTGCCAACTCACAATTACATGACGGCGCATTCGAAGGTGCACACTCTGTCCACCAAATTCTACATCATGCTTCGAGGCTACCGGCAGGGAAGAAGGCTCCCTTCACGAGTGCGATGTTGCAATCCAACGCGATGGTGTAAGCATAAATGGGTTGTTCAAAAGAAAATAAATTCCTTCCGCTTACCGCTCTCTGTTTCTATCCTACGTTCACAGGAGCGTCCCAAAAACGCCTTCCGAACTAAGGCCCCAGTTCGAAGCACTCTGCACGGCGCTCTCGCTTGACCCGCAAGCCCCTGACGTCCTCGAGACGCTGAGAGACCCAAGTAAGGTCACTTGGGAAAGCATCGTAAAAGCTATCGAAGAGGAGCGTCTGGGGCCTTACGGAACGTTCCGTGGTGCCCTCGACGGCGAATGGTTGGCGAGTGAGCCTGACCCGATGACTTGGCAGCGCTCCGGCGGGTTTGCAGACGGCTTGCGCAAAGCTGGCGTGAAGTATCTGATCGTCGGAGACCTCAGCGAGGAGTGGTACCTCTATGCGATCGCCCACCCCATCACCACACCCGCAGACGTCAAAGAGAATTTGTACCGCTACTATCCTGAGAGCATCGTGCATGCGCTCTTGGAGGTGTACGACGCAAAGTCGGTGTTGGAGAATGCGAGTGCAGAGAAGTGTGTTGAATTCTTTGGGAGGGTCGCGGCGGATATGCAGGTGCATGTGCCGGTGCGGATGTTTGCGAGGGATCTGGAGAGGAGTGGGTTCCCGGTGTTGAGGTATAGTATACGGTGGACGCCGGAGCAGATTAGAGAGATGTATAAAGGTGAGATAGAGAAGCGTAGTTTTGGTTTTAAAGGAGGAATGTGACTGATAGCTCTGTAGGATACGTGACGCATGCGACGGACCGCGTGCTCTGGTGCTATCGCGAACCGATTCTTACGAAAGAGCAGCTGGCCGTTGCGAGAGAATGGTTGGATATCGTCGACAGCGAGAGCCGTGCTATCGCGAACGGACTGAAGAAGAATCCCGACGAAGCGTTAGTCCTCAACGAAGACAAGTCCATTTCGTGGAGAAAAGACGCGCAATGGGACGAGCTGCTGCGTGTCGCGAAGATTCTTCCTGGAGAGAATTGAGGGCTAGGTAGTATGTACATGAATGCAAGATAACAAGAAATGATATTTACGGTCGGCGATCACCAAGAAAGAGGACTCTCATCCGCCCTTCTTCTCTCAGAAATCGAAGTCCACTCTTTCCCCAAGGTCGTACTTCGTAGTGATCAGTCGATGCGACATCAGCCAGTACGCATCGTCGTTCGGGAAGTCGGAGGGGCTGCGGAAGCGTATCTTCTCTCGAGACCAGGGTTCGGTCTTCCCCGCACGCCGGCGGATGTTCCTGATGTCGTGCACGTCGCTGTTGAGACATGCGAGTTCCAACGAGCGAATTTGCCAGAGGTCGTTGAGTGTTGGGAGGGGTACGACATATCTGTGGTTTTCCAGCGGTCGGTGGTTGGAGAGCCAGAGGAACTTGAGACCGGTGATGTAGGGCAGCAGCTCGTATGTCTGTGAATGAGAAGAAGTCTAAGCATCGAAATGACGTTGAGAATGCGACGCTTACTATTTGAGAGCAGGACATCTCAGCCAGTCCTGAAATTCGTAAAGAAGTGCAATACCAGGAGATGCCGTTCTCGTAGATGTCGTTCAACGCCTTCTCGAGCACCAGCGGCGAGAGACTCGGAAAGGAGAACCCGAGAGCCTTCGCAGCTTTGAGTTTGCAGATCGCTTTCACGACGTTCGGAAACCACTTGTCGTTGTCGTACGTGTACATATTGGAGCCTCCCCGTTCGAAATATAGCGACGGTTCGAGAGAGAAGTCGAACCGATCGAGATCCGGGTGGAGGGAGGTGAACTTGAGGAGAGTTTGAGATTCGGCGAAGAAGTCGCGCCGGCCTCTCGTGCGGGCGTTGAGGGATGTGGGGAGGGAGATGATGAGCTTGAGGTCGCGCAGGGCGGGGAGGGAGGCATCGTTCAAGTTGACGTCGCTGCTACTCCCGCGTCCGACAGGAAGAAAGGAGAGTGTATCGCAGTCGGTGACGATGAGGGAGCGGAGGGCGTCGGCGTGTTGGAGGAAGAGGTCGAGGCCTTTGCAGGTGCCGGCGCGGCTGATGAAGAGGTGGGTGAGGGTGTGGGCGGAGCGGAGGATGTTGACAGAGCTTGCGAGGGCGCCCGGGAGGGAGAGGGAGGCGAGGGTGTTGCTGTGCGTGTTGAGGAGGGTTTGGAGGATTTGTGGTGAGAGGTCTGTTGGTGGATCCCATTCGCCGGTGTGTTCGTTTGGGTCGACGAGTTCGAGGGCTCGTAGGTGGTGAAGATTGCAGAGGGTCGTCGCTGTTGAGTCGTCCAGTCTATCGAAAGGATGCGTTAGAGCTTCGAAGTTAGAGTGCTAGAACTCACCCTATAACGGATGCTGAGAGGAGAGATGGACAGTATTGCGTCAAAGCCTCCGCAACGCGAGAAGAGAACGCAGGCGATCCTCCTAACCACTGGAAACACTCGAGGTTCGTGAGTTTCGAGAGCAGAAGCCCGACATGATCTATCGTTCTGTCAGCGGTCATCGTAAAAGAGCAGAGAATTATTACGCACAGAGTTCGAAGACGAGAAATGACTTCGTGAATGTGAATATCGTCAACCTCCGCACCACACCAGCCAACATCGGGTTCCCCGCCAACCCAACGAGAATGTCCAACGACCGGTTTGCATTAGCTTCGACTTTCGCCTCGTTGATCTCCTTCAGCGTTTCTCCGCGATCTTCTTCAATTTCCCAAACGCCCAGATGGATGGAGACTGTTCGGAAGAGCAGCAAGGACGAAAGACGGCGCAGTTGACGCGAAACGAGGGACGCGTTCTTCAAGTCGTCAAAGTCGCATCGTGAAAGAATCTCTACGGAGATTTCTGCTGGTCCGTGAAACATATCTCGTGTATAGATTGGGAAGGGAGCTCGAGATGGTGGTCGTTCGTGTCGAAGTCGTCGCGAGCCACGCACACTTGAGCTTGAGCCGCGTCGGACACTTCAATGCTTGGAAGATTTCTACAACGCCGTCGTCTACACCGGAGTATGTCTGTCCAGAGAAAGTTGAGATGCGAGATGTTGAGAGGGGAGAACGAGATGGTGGTGGTTCGTGTCAAAGTCGCGCAGAGTCGCGTATTAGCAGCGCGTTCTTGATGAAGTTGATCGTGACCGCGTCGAACTCCGACTCTGACTCGGGCAATCTTGAGAATTTTCACCAGCATCAACCTCGTCGATTACACAGAACAGTTATTTGGAAATCGACGACGACGAAATACATGAAGTGACCGGGAATTGAACCTAGAACCCGACGTTTTTGCAGCCACTCGCAGCACAAATTTCAATCAAGCCCGCGTCGATTACCCTTCCATGTTTCGTTTACAACTGGCGAATTATACACTCTACCGTACAAAAAAAACAAAAAATAAGATGAACAAAAGGTTCTCCGACGTTCAGACAACAAAAAAATGTTTAAAAAAATCGGGCCTGACCGGGAATTGAACCCGGGGCCACTCGCATATGGTCACGTGACTTCCCAATTCGGGAAGAACTCGAAAGCCCGAAGCGAGTATCATACGACTAGACCATCAGGCCGATGTAAACTTCTCATCATGTCAAGTATATAGAGCGATTCAAAGCATGCGTCTTCTGGTCAGTTCAATATTCGACAAGAAATTTTCCTCCTCTCTCCCCGACCACAATGATGGAACGCGGGCCTCTGGTTTATACATCTCAACGCGGATCTCTGGCAACGGATTCTTAGCTGCCCAAGATTCCGGGCCACGAAATGATGACACGAGAAAATGAATCGTCTCCTCAGATTAGAACTTTTGCTTCTGCTGGCAACTCAACTCTACCTGAAGGCCAGTTTCTCAACGACGAAGACACTTGGAGGGCTCTACTGCTCTTCTGCGTTCCAGCATACTCGGCGGACGAACTATATAACGACTTTCAGCCGAAGACCAAGACGAGATGTGGAAACGGGAACGAACTGCTCTTCGACCGCTTTGCCATGCTCCATCGGACGCCGATGCCCAGTTGTTCAGCGAATTGGTTTGTGGGTCCACCGAGGCAGGGATTCTCCTGATTCAAACGACCGAATTAATCCTCAAGAACAAGACATGCGCTCCTCTGTCAATCCTTGACAACCACCTCGTTATGCTCCCCTTCGGACTCAAATACTCAGTCATCCAACGAAACCGTCTGTGGGTCCACCGAGGAACGAAACTGAAGCGAACATAAGGCGTACAAACCATCGTTGAAGCACGTATCACTCTCCGTATTGTCTGCTATCCTATTGCCCTTGATCCTGTTGCTTTGTGGGCGTCGATGCTTCCACTTTCGACGAAACGACCCTCAACACCTCCTCAATCCTGGCCTAGTCGAATAGGTGGCTAATTCCCGTTCGCTCCAGTTGGTGTCGCTGGGCTGAATCTTTTGTACTCGATGCTCGAAGGAAAACATACTTATACCGGACATGAAGAAGAGAGCGAAATCATCATCATCAGTAACAAGTTCTCTGGCCTGGCGCCTTCTCTAGTATCAAATCTCTTCGTCTTCTAAACTCGCTCTCGGACTATCGATTATCTATCTTTACGCACGATGGCGCAACCCCCAGCCCCCCAGTTTCATCGCGAGCGCGTTCCCGCCAAAGTGTTCTCCCCAACGTTGGCACAGGGCTATCGTTCGGATATCGCGAATGCGCATAACTACGAAACGATGGCGCCCATCTATTTCGGACCTCAAGGAGCTCGTCTCACTGACATCCTCCTTCACGGGACCAACGCGATTCCGGGAGGTAGTGATGAAGTAATGAACACGGCGCCGTATGGTATTATCAAGTTTTACTTCACGGTAAGCTCGTTATCATGTCATAATGCCGAAATTTGTTTTCTTTCGTACTCAATCTTTACTCTCCCCGATGTAGTGGCCTGGATATCCGCATTGTGAACAGCTCGTCACATACGACATGTATACCGGCGGGAGCCGCCCAACTCGCGCGAAGCTCGCCTGTGCAGCTGCAAGTCTGTTTGTGAGGTTCATGGAGGTCCGTAGTTCTTCTCAATCCGCGATTTTTCTCACTAGCACTATCTGAATCCATTTTCTTTGTTTCAGAGGTGTAAAATGTTCAACGTTCTTCCTGGAGCCGAGAAATGGCGCCTCGCTTTGGACGGACTTCAAGCTCATAACATCTATTTCATGAGCCTTGTCAACACGCACCAGGATGTTTGGCAAGTGAGCTGCGACGTTGTCATTTAATCGTTGGGCTCTCAAACGCTCTCAGCGTCGATATCTTTATTGCTGTAATTGCGGTCGAGTTTTGTGTCTATTTGCTCTGCTGTCGATATTGCTGTCTTGCTCTCATGTTTAGTAAACCTGCTGTCCTCGCTGTCCAATATTATGCTATCTAGTGCTTTCTAACGGCCAAATCTCTGAGCTCCATGCTCTTTTTCTTCCGAACATGTTCTCGATCATTTGACGAATTATTTGACGGGGACAGCGCTCATCGCCAGCGTTGCCGCCAAGCGGTGCACGCAACGCACCACCGTGACCACGACCACCACGACCACAACTTCTCCTCCTCGTCGTCGTCGTCGTTGTCGCCGTCGCCGACATGACGTCGCTCACCAAGATCCTGCATGACAGTGCGTAACGTCAATCTTACGCAAGTGCATTCCTGACGTGTCTTTCCGCAATTCGTAACTGCATCGGGCGCACCATCTCTGACGATCGTGCAGAGATCCTCCTCGAAATACGCAACGTGAACGCAGGACAGGGACAGAGATACAAGCCTCTCATCGTCGACAAGCATTCAGAGGAGCTTTTGTATTCTGTTTGCGACAAGTTAGAAGTGCTGGATGCCAGCGTCTCCTGTGCGTTGTGACCTCTATGTCCACGAAGCACCGCTAACCCACTTGCTCGCATTGTCTCTAGACGTCGTAAACATCAACGATGTCAAGGCAGCACCAGAGAGCGAGGCTATCTACCTCCTCATGCCGACGAATCAGAACGTCGACCGCGTCATATCGCACTTTAGCGGCGGGAGGAGGATGTTTGCAAAGGTGCATCTATTCTTCACAGAAGGTGCACATTGTCGTCGATCATTCATCGAAAGCAGGTCGATCTGACGCTCGAGCTATCGTAAAGGTCTCCCGGAATCTCTCTTCAAGCGTCTGACGAACTCGCCTGCTTGCGATTTCCTAGCACGGTTGTCTGAGCTGAACATTAACTTCCTGGGTGCGTGTCCGTCTCTGTGGTGCATGCAACCTCCTGATCGCGTTCGTATTTGTTAGTGAAGGAGTCTCAAGTCTTCGTCGCCAACCTCCATTCCGCGTTCTTCAGCATGTACTGCCCTCCGCCCAGCCAACGGGATGTGGTCGCCGCGCGCGAGTTTCTGACGGAGGATCTCAAATTCACAAGTCGCGTCGTACGTGCTCGCGCCCTGCCATTCCACCCAGAAAACTCACGACTCCTATCTCTCAGATCGCAAACGCATGCATAACGCTGAACGAATTCCCATTCATACGTTACTACTCCCCCTCACACCACGCCCCGCTCGGCGTGCTCGCTCCCCAATTCTCCGATCCCTCCTCTTCCACCACGTCCAACGAACCATACGCTCCCCGCCAACCTCCATCACGATACCAACCCTCTCCCGGTCCTTCCTCTTCATCCACCGCGCTCGGCAGCTACGCCGAGAACACCAGCAAATGGGCTGCTAAGCTCTCGAGTCGCGCTGGGTCGCTGGCGCGGAGTTACGGGTCGGACAGTGGGAGCGGGCAGGAGTCGGGAGACCATGTGAGCAAGGTTCTGGCGATGATGGTGCTGGAGACGCTGGAGGAGTACCAGAAGGCGAACCCTGACTGGCCTAGGGCGGATACGGTAAGCAGCATGATTGGCGTTTGCTTAAGAGGCTCATGATCGTATTACAGGGTGATGGACGCGCGAGACCACGGGGGACGCTGCTCATCACCGATAGAGCAATGGATACGATTACACCCTTCGTGCATGAGTTCACGTACCAGGCGATGGCGTACGACTTGCTCGAACTCAAGGACGACCAGTACAAGTAAGTAATTGCTATTTCTCATTGTCAATGCGCTCACTGAGATACATTTAGATATACCTTCGTAAACGAGAAAGGCGCAGACGAGGAGACGTCTATACCAATCAACGAAAAGGATGATATCTGGGTCGAGACGAGGCATCTTCACATGCGGGAAGCGATCGACAAGTTGCAAGCAGATTTCAAAGCATTCGCGGAGAAGAACGTACAGGCGACTGCGTGCGTCATTCCTCTTTTCCTGGTTTCATGATCTTTCGGGATCTGACGCAAGAACAGCGGGACAGCGAGCCTCGATAAGCTGAAAGACATGTTAGCTCAATTACCCCAGTTTAAGGAACAGCGAATCGCGGTGCGTAATCGTTTCTTCGTTGAGCCAGCTTGGAGATGATTACTTATTCATTCATAGTTCTCGAAACACCTTTCTTTGGCCGAAGAATGCATGGCACTTTTCGGAAAGCGCAAATTACCCGATGTCGCTCATATCGAACAGGTATTTGGCAATAACAACCAAATTATCTCTATTTAGACCTTGACTTCGACTAGTGCTGCGCGACGGGCGTTACGCCGGAAGGAAAGACGCCTAAAACTCTAGTGGAGGAGATGGTGCCCTTATTAGACAGTCGAGACGTTCCGTGAGTTCAAGTTTCTTTTGCCATAATCTGACGAGCACAAGACAGTGCAATTGACGAATCTCGGCCACAGACCCTTGGACAAGGCGCGTATTATCGCTCTGTATATCCAATACAGAGAAGGTGTGCCAGAGGAGGATCGCCGCCGATTATACCAGCATGCGAAACTCAACATTCCTGAACGCGATGCCATCGACAATCTATCTTTATTGGGCACGAGGGTAACACGAGTAAGTAGTCGAGCAATCGGCTTCGCGGATAATAGCTGACTTTTCTCTGCGAAAAAGGGACCAAACGACAAGGATGTTCGCAGAAAGCTTAAAGCTAGACTTAATTCGGAGAATGACTTTGACTTGTCGCGGTATAAGCCTCTGCTGAAGACCGTCATTGAAGTAAGGAATAAAATTTCGCAGTCGTTTCTTTTTTTCACTTACTCTTGGAACAGGATAGCGTCTCCGGAAAATTAGACCAAAGTGTCTTCCCATACCTTCGTGATTCACCAAACTCTCCGGAGGCACCCTCAAGTCTTGCGCCAGCGCCGACTGGGCCGACGGCACGCCCAGGTCAAAGGGTTATGCCCTTGGGAGGTTCCCAACCGACATCATTGCGAAGTGCGAAACCGAATTGGCACAAGGCCGCTCGACCAGGTGGTGGAGGGGGAGGAGGAGGAGGCTATGGTGCTGCCTCGAGGGAAAGGCTACTCGTCTTCGTCGCTGGAGGGATGACATACTCGGAGATCCGAACGGCTTACGAGACGACGGCTGCTCTCAACCGAGATGTGTACATAGGTGCGTTTCGTCGTCGTCGTCATGTTACTCTCCCCGCATTGCTTCCCCGCATTTTCATCCATCCTTTCTTTCTGATTCCCCGGGCGCTCACTTTGTTTTCTTTGTTTCGCATCCTATCAGGCTCCACGCACATCACCCGCGCTGGCGGTCAGCTCTCCGCGAGCGGGGGAATCGCCCGCGGCGGGTTCATCGACGATCTCAAGATGCTCCAATCCGGCGGCCCAGATTCCTCTGTCATCCCAGGTGGGTTGCGTGGGCGACAGGTGAACCAAGGCGGGTTCCAGGAGTTTTACGACATGAAGTATTTCGAGAAGGAGAAGGCGTTAGCTCCCGCACCTACGCCAGCCCCCGGCGCTCGAGGGCCTGGAGGAAGCGCCCCGGGGTCGACCGGGGCCGCTGGGGGGACGGGGATGAGGCCTCCTGTGGGTATGCAACCGCCTCCGCACCTTACGCAGTCGGATTCGTATTCGTCGATGAACAGTGGGGAATCCGGAGGTGCGGGGAAGAAGTGGAAGAGGTTCTTCAAATAGGTTTTTTGAGTTACTTTTACATGTATTGGGTCCGTTCGATGGATCTGCGAACGACCGATTCTCATCCCCATTTTTCTCGGTAGCGTAAACAGACGAACGCTTTGTAAGATGTTGTATGTATAATATATATTCGTACTTGCATGGGATTGAAATACCAACGAACGAATGGTGAAATGGGTACTGAATGATTACTTTTTCTCCTGGATTCTAGGATGATGTTCGTAAGATTCGACAGGTACATCGCAAGGCATCGGTCCTGCAAATTTTATGCCCGATTCTCTTTAATCTTGTCCATGGCAAACCGAGCGAGACGGGCACTGACGTGAATTGAGGCACATGGCCGCGTCTATCACACCTCGGCTAACAAGGTTGCAGGAGCGAGAGGCGGCAAAGCGGCCAACGTGCTTCTCCTCGTACCATCACCATCCACGCCAGAGAATCGACAGAAAACGTCCAAATATGTCTTCCCTTCGCTTCGTTCTGCGTCCGACATCATGCATCATCGTCAGATGAGCGCTGTAGCCCTGCGTAAGTACAGAAAGAGGATGATCGCCAGGACCGCCCAGATTTGTTTGTTTAGACTCGGTCCAAGTTCGTCATGAGCTCCTCGTTGCCAACTCGTGTGGCATCTATTCTGCTCTTCACCTTCGACCGCCTTCACGACGTCGCAGCGCGCGTCTCTTGCTGGACAATTGGGTAGTCGTCGTAATCGTCGTGAGTGCTCCGTATAATCGTCCTAGCGACACAATAAGCAGAACAAGCTGAAACGTCTCGAGAAGGAACCTTTTCCTCGCGAGCGGCGTATTTCGTTCATCCATCCTTGGGCCGCAGTACAAGTTGCGAGTACGCACCGGTGATCTTTTTTCTGTTTCCCCCATTCAAGGCTTCAACTCATTTTCGGCCATACACGCACCAAGCTCGAAATACACCCACCCGCGTAGGAAAACTGAAACGGCGTTCTCAGTCCTCCTTCTGTCGTGCATTGTAAACTTCGCGAGTTGGCCGAGGACGTGTTCGCCGGGGTTCTGACTGACGAGATGATGACGAGGATGCTCCGAATGCTGCAGGTGCGTGCGTGCGTTTCATCGTGGGTTTTCTCTTCATATATCTTTTTCGCGATTTCGTATAAATACGAGGTGCCTTGGAGGGGCTTGATATCATCTCTCTTCAGCTGCAAGCAAATTTGCTCGCTGTCGTCTTCTTCTCTTTTGTGTATATACTGTACATCGGCGCTCACACCTCCACTCTTTTGGTTTAGATCGACATGCGTGCCTCGGCGTCGCTTCTAGCGTTAGCTGCACTTGCAGTCGGCGTAGCTGCTCAGACGGATGCGGATATTCCGAACAGTTTTCCGCACGTCTATCCAGGCCAGCCTTCGGGAGACTATAGCCCTGCTTGGCAGAATTGTGAGTATGCTTCTCTGAATTTGCCTCCGTTCCGTCTTTCTCATCTCTGACGTCGCTTTGTAGACTTTCAAGTGACGGAGCCTCTCCCAAACGTCACCGTCCCACTCAACCGCAATTGGGCTGGGAGCGTCTCCGTGAATCGCCCCGACCATCCCAACGATACCTACTTCTTCTGGGCGTTCGAGAACCAGAATGGATCGTTCACATCCACGGACGCGGAAAAACCATGGGGTATTTGGCTCAATGGCGGGTAAGTCACTGCTTCCTCCTTATTGTTTTCCAAAATACGTTGTTATTTTTGCTGACGGGAATATTGCAGACCCGGTGCATCGAGCATGCTTGGACTGCTTCTTGAGAACGGGCCCATTCATGTGACGTTGGCGAACAACATCGTGCCGAACAATTATTCATGGGATAAATTTATGGATTACGTTTGGATTGACGTAAGTTGTCTCCGCATGTTGACCTCGAGCCCGAGTCGGATTCGGGTACTGATCAAATGTTTGTGACGTTCTTGCACGCAGCAACCCGTGTAAGTCTTCTTGCACTCTAGAGAGGCTTCGGGCCGCATCTCTGAACTATTCTTGATAGTGGAAGCGGGTATTCGACCGCAGACCGTTTTGGATACAGTGAGTAATTCGAATCGTGGTGCTGACCATAGAGTTGACTTTTGTGTTCCCTCAGTTGAGGATGAGGATCAAATGGCAGCTGACTTCGTGAGGATTCTCAGATGGTGTTTTCAAAAGACCGAACACTGACGAACATCGTTCTTGTTCAGTTCGGATTCCTTTCAAATTTCATCAAAGTCTTCCCTTCGTTCGCAAACCGACCGCTTTACCTTACAGGCGAAAGTTACGCTGGAATATATATCGTGAGTTTCCGACGCGCCAATACGGAACGATGTTGCTGAAGTTTCCGCTTAGCCTTACATTATGAAAGCATATTTCGGAATGGAAAACCCTCCAGTCAAAATCGTGAAAGTTGTCATGGGAAACGCCGCTATCGGATCTTTACAGGAGACGCAAGAGCTCCCTATTGTTCGTGAAGAGATCATCTCTTTCCGAAGTACTCGTACTGATATTTGGGCACCTCTTCTCATAGATCGAAGCAATTGGCACATATCCACAAACGATCGCATATGACCCCGAGGTCTATGCTTATTTCCAGGAGCAGTGCGTCTCTTCACATCGTCTATTTGATGTGCTCTTGTCCGATCTAACCGACGTGAAATCTCAGAACGCATCTCTGTGGCTACGATCTCAACCTGACCTATCCCCAGAACGGGCATTTCCCCCCTCTGACGCTCACGTTACCTGAAGGCGAATCCGACAGTTCAGAGCGTATGGTCGCGCTCGCGAAGAGCGAGGCAGCGCGTCTCAGAAACCCGCTTTCAGCTGCTGCTGCTGCTTCGGCGTTGAGAAAGCGCGAGCCGTCGCCCTTCTTTGGTGAATCGGAAGCGGAGCTCGAGAAGCGGCACGAGGCGTGGAAGCAGGAGAAACGCGACCTCAGTGGACGCGCGAACGGGACGGTCGACCCGTGGTATGGGTGCTTCCTGGGGTCGGAGATCTCGGACTATGCGACGAACTTCTCGAAGCCTTGGAGTGAGTTGTCTCTTTTGTTTCGATGCCTGGGATTCTGGCGGGGCTGAGACTATTTTATTTCTATTCTGGGAATTTAGGCTTGATCCCGCAGACTGAACCTTTCTGGGTGCGTCGAGCTTTTGTATTATATTGCTGGGTTGTTCGACTAACGATTTATCCTTTCCCCTTCTTAGCCATATGCTATTGACCAGCCGCCGCTCCTTCTTGACCCAACAGAGTATCTCAACGGTAAGTGGGTTTATGATTATCGCATACGTCCTATTTACTTATGCAACGACTACAAGATAACCAAACCCGAACGGCTCTTCACGCTCCGACGAGCAAGGATTGGATCTTCCAATTCGATTACCCGTTCAACTCCTCGTACGCTTCTCGTAGGTCTACAGCCTTTGCCTCATATATTGCAACTGCTTATAAGGGCGAATCTTCTCTCAGAAACTGCTTCAAACCCTTTCGGAGATCCTAGTGTCGAGTATGTTGTGTTTGATGCGACGATCGCTTACGATTCTCACCATTTTATTCGTTCAGAGCGGCTGCTTTCTTCACCGAACTTGCCACAAACCTTTCCGCGCACAACATCCCAATCGTCATCTATTCAGGAAACGATGACTCTGTTGTAGCGCATCTCAGCAGCGAAGGTACTGCTTTCTTGCTATGATTTATCACTGTGCACTGAACCACCTCTTTTAAGTGACTATCCAAAACACGACGTTCGGTGGGATCCAAGGCTTTTCGAAGAAGCCGCAGACTCCCTGGTATGACGATCAGGGAAATTTCGCCGGTATCGTGCACCAGGAGAGGAACTGGACGTACATCCTGATTGCTCATGCTGGACATCAGGTGCCTCTTTACGCTCCGGAATCGGTGAGTTTTCGTCAGTCTGCAGCAGCTCGCATTTTGCTCACATCTCAGTAGGCATTCGTATTCTTCAGGGAGTTCGTCCTCGGAAACAACCAGACCGGTCTCGTCAATGCTGACGGAAGCGTCGTTGGCGGGGAACAGCCCTCGCTTTTGCAAGGCGACGTCCTGCCAGGTCAGCTCGCGATCTCGTACCAGCCGGATCCTGCGACACCTGTGACGTCGACTTTTGTATACCCCGCAGCGACTGTCTCTGCTTGGGAGACGTTCTTCTCTTCGGTGGTATCTGCGAGCAGCGCTGCGCAAGCGACGATCACTGCAGTGTAATCAAGACATTACTTTCGTTCCTTTTGGTTTGGATAGTAGCATGGATTTGGAATGGATTGGATTTCTTGCTGGACCATGTTAGTACTAGTTTTCGTTTTTCTTCCACTTTTTCTTCGTCGACATACCTGCTTCACATGTAATTGCTAATTACCATGCATCACTGGACCCGCAACCCTTCATCGTCAACAACCCTTTCGTAAATTTGTTTTGAAAAAATTGCGTGAGAATGCGAGCCGGCAAAAGGCGATTCACTCGTTGAACAGCTTGAACAGTTTACTCCTTACATGTAACCACAGCTTTGCCAGTACCATCGACTCTTTCTGAAGTGCGTTTGTACTATTTCAAGGTGCTGCGATCATTCAGAAGCTCTCGACGCATGGTCGAAGGGATTGCGCGGGACGAATTGGCTGCACATGGCGGACTTGCCCGGTTTGAATGGCGCTCAGAATTTCAACGTCTCCTTATATTCCCATCGCAGCGACACGGCATGCTGATTCACCACCGCTGCCAGTGTGACTTGAAGGTATCTTCGTTCTGACTTGACTGCACAAAAATCCATTCGTGTCCGTTTCAGCGACATGGCTGCAGCTACAGCATCGACCGTCTCAGCGGATGAACATCGATTGCCACTCGACGTCAAGCCCATTCACTACGATCTGACGATCCGAACGGATCTCGAGAAACTGGAATTCGATGGATGGGTCTCAGTGACGTACGTTGCTTCATGGTCGAGATTCGCTTGTGATCAAACTGACTTCAAACTGTGGACACATAGACTCAACGTGCAGAAGGAGACGTCTAGGCTCGTATTTCATTCGTCCGGGCTGATCCTCTCGGACATCGTCTTGCACAACCAATCATCCGATGCTAAAGAGACGCCCGTATCTCAGACGATGGACACCGTCACCGAAAGAGCCATCATCGATTTCCCTTCTACTTTCGTTGCTGGGTCCACCGTAGTCCTACAGGCGAAGTTCCAGGGCCCGTTGACGGCAGATATGATGGGTTACTACCGATCATCTTGGAAGAATGAGGGAAAGGAAGAATATTATTCGTTGACGCAATTCGCGGTAAGCTTGGATTGAATTATTTGATTCTTGCAAATCTGAGTCTGTTGGAAGCCGACGGCCGCCCGACGTGGGTTCCCGTGCTGGGACGAACCCCTCCTCAAGGCGACATACTCCATCTCTCTGATCTCTCGATCCGATTCCGTCAACCTCAGTAACATGGATGTCATTTCTGAGGAGCCTTATCTGAGCGGTAATCGGTTTTCCCTCTGACTTTGAAATAGGTATTGATGGTGACGCTTTTCTACTTTCTCATAGAGGGTAGGTCCGGTGAATGGAAGATAACTCGGTTTTCAAAGAGTCCTCCCGTAAGTGAAGGATGTTTTAGTCAGAATGATTTTTAAAGTCGCACGAATCTCAATATAACAGATGTCGACGTACCTCGTTGCTTACGCGAATGGGCCATTCGCGTTCCTTGAGAGTTCGTACGTGAGCCCACTTAGCGGAAAGAAAAGGCCGCTGCGCATATACGGTGCGTTCAAGGGTCTTTCTCTATAAGATAAGCTATGACTCTGACTTTCCGTATCCTTAGCTACCCGGGATAATATTCACCAGGCGCAGTTCGCTTTGGATGTCAAGCAAAAGGTCCTACCCCTTTATGAAAAGATGTTCGACATAGAGTACCCGTTGCCGAAGCTCGATACGTTCATCGTTAGTGAATCTCATATACCTGCGTGTTTTGATTTGCTAGTGTCTATATCTGCTTCCTCATAGGCGAATGACTTTGACATTGGTAAGGCTTCTTGATGAAGAAATACATTTAGTCCAATTCTTACCTTGTAAATTGTCCAGGGGCCATGGAGAACTGGGTAAGTACAATTTTAATAACATGGAATAAGGTTATCAACGACGATTCAACAGGGTCTCATCACCGGTAGAACAACATCGTTCTGTCTTGACCCTACGAAGGTCGGAGTAGCCGCACAGAAGCGAGTCGCGATAATGGAAAGCCACGAAGTCTCTCATATGTGGTTCGGAAATATCACTACGATGGCTTGGTGGGACAATATTTATCTCAACGAAGGTATGTCCTTCAGTCCCTGCAGTTTATGATATGTTAGCTAACACCCTCGTATCCGACCAGGATTTGCTACTTTGGTGAGTTATTGAAAGATCGATTGTGATCGTTGAACTAAGAGCCACGTGCAAGATGGGAGAGATTATAATGCTCGGTGAGCATAATATTCTACTTTTGAATGTCTTTTTGAAGCCAAATTTTCGTAGACAAGTGAGTTTTGTATCTTTGCCTTCCTCCATGAATAGCTTATAATCGTTTGCAGAATATTTCCCGAATGGAACGTCCACTCTGCTTTCATCAACGGGCATTTGAGTAGAGCACTCAGCCTTGACGCAAAGCTGTCGTCCCATCCAATCGAAGTCGAATGCCCGGATGCAAATCAAATAAACCAGATATTCGATTCGTTGTCATACTCGAAGGCTGCCTCGGGTACGTCCGTCGGCCCTCCCGCGGTATCTCTTAGTCTACAATGATCTTGCTTCAGTTCTTAGGATGTTAGCGTCCTTTATTGGAGAGGAAGTGTTCTTGCAAGGCGTCACGATTTACTTGAAGGACCACCTGTTCGGCAGTAGCGTCAGTAACGATCTATGGGAGGGTGTCAGTAAAGCCGCAAAACGTGACGTAACTTCGATGATGAGCACTTGGGTGTCGAAGGTCAATATTTCATACACTCTATGAGTTTTTCAAACTAATTGTCATGGCGTATAGATGGGATTCCCTGTCATAACTGTCAAGGAAACTCCGAACTCGATAATCGTGAGGCAAGATCGCTTCCTTGAAACGGGTCGTCCTGAAGAGAAGGATAATCAAACTATTTGGTATGCACTTTTCTTTATCAATTGCATGTTTCTGAAAAGTGATCAAGGGAAGTACCTTTGAATATTATGCACGTGGATGCAAGCGGGAAACGCGTTGTTGATCGTTCTACCGTTCTGCGCGAGCGCGAAACGGTGATACCTCTGGATACTTCGAAGCCGTTCAAGTTGAACACAGACACGACGGCTGTCTGTACGTCCCCAAATCGATCTTCGCGAGTACTGCCTATATTGACACAATCTTTAGGCCGAGTATTATATACTCCAGAAAGGTTATCTCAACTTGCGCAGGAGGCGGTCAAAAAAGATTCACTCCTCACGCTGAATGACCGTCTTGGCCTCGTGCATGACGTCTTCGCGTTGGCGAAGGCGGGCTATACGGAGATCAGCACGGCTTTAGGGCTCGTCGACAACCTGAGGAAGGAGGAAGAGGATTGTATGTTCCTTTTTGCATCACTAACGACCAATTTCGAAACAAGCCATTATAGATTTGGTATGGCAAGGAATGAAGGATCAAGTCGACGAAGTTGTTGGAGTTTGGTGGGAAGATGATCACATTCGTGAACTGTTTGATCGCTTCCGAAGGGTAGGTGATCATTTTTGAGACGAGCACATCTGGATGATCGATTTTGCGTCGATTGACAGGTATACTCCCCGATCATTGCGAAACTCGGATACGACTACAAGGACGATGAATCCTCGAGTATCAAGCAACTGAGAACTTTGGCAGTGGCTGGAGCGGCGGCGGCTGGCGATCCTACGTGACTATCTACTTCTGCTTATGTCCTGCTTTCTTTTCAATACTCACACTTTCGCAGTGTTATTGAGGAGCTACAGCGGAGGTTCAATCATATGCTAGAAACCGGCGATGATTCGGGCGTAGCTCTCGACCTTGAAATCACTACGTATTCTACGGTTTGTCTTTTACGCTCTATAGCGAGTTCGATTGAGTTCACATTGCGTTTAGGCTGTCAGATACGGCGGAAAGAGGGAATACGAGGCAGTAAAGGCGATGTTCGAAAATCCTCGAACCCCGACTACTCGTCAGGCTGCGATGTAAGTTGTTCATCGCTATCTACAATTATTCGTGCTGACTATATGCATCTAGCGCCGGTCTTTGCAGCGCACAAGCGCCGGAGCTCGTTGATCAGACTTTCAGCTATATCCTGACGGATGTGAAAGATCAGGATTACTACATATTCTTTGCGTATCTTTCCGGCAACAGGAAGACGACGCGAAGGGTCGCCTCATTCTTCGAGGAGCATTATGACGATGTTAGAAGCTCGTGTAATTCTTGTGTGTACTCTAAGTTGACTCTTGATTACAGTTCTACGAGCGATTTTCCAAGAATATGCAACTCAACTACTTGGTGTCCGTGAGTAGTCGCAACACATTCTCTAGCATTACATGGATGATTTGAATTTCACGCCAGTATGCTTTCAAAAGCCTCGCATCGGACGCAGATTTGAAAGACGTCGAAGGGTTTTTCAAAGTAAGATACCATTCTCAGTTTATTTCTTGAGACTAATCTAATTATATGCAGGACAAGAATGTATCCAAGTTCGATCTTGTGCTGCGTCAGACACTTGATAACATTCGATCTAATGCGGCATTAATAAAGGTTGGCTATTTATCTCTGAATTAAATTCGAATGTTTACGCAACCTTTCACCTAGAGATCGACCAGTGATGTTGTCCAGTACCTGGAGGGCTGGACGAAGGAGGCGAAAGCTTGAGTAATAATCTTGCGTATGGACAAAACAGTGCAATCATCATTGTTACACGACATTAAACAGTGCTAAACATTTATTTGTGAAGACTTAGTGAACCGTTGTCTGATCTCGCCCGTTCCCGAAAGCTCCTCACAATTCGCATGAGGAACTGCCAAGGAATTCAAGAACATACCAGGATTCCATTGTTGTTCGTGAATACGGCATCTTGCATCCAGAGATGGTTAGCTATCAATATTCGCAGCAAATGTTCAGAAGACATGACGTACTGAGATCAGTCGTCGTAGAGACTAATTGGCCTGATTCGTTGTCGCACTGCGTGACCATCTCCGCGAACGTGCTCGTGAAGTCAAAAGCGCGGTTAGGGCAGGTTTTCGCGAAGTTGCCATTGACACGGCTGAAGAAAACACACAGAGAATTAATCTTACATTTCGGGTAGATAAGGCACTGAGCTACTTACAATACAACTTGTCCGTTCACGTTTGCGAAGCACGAGTTGAGCGAGATGGACGATGTGATGGGGTCGCCCACTGAGTTTAGGCATGTTGTAGTCAAGACCACGTTTGACGTGTTTACAGTGGTGTTGGTGCAAGTGGCGACAAAGCCTCCATCGACTTCACGCTCCTCCATGCGCTCAGAAGGACCACGCTTTTCGAGTGGCGAGCCCATTGCATGCATGGCACAGAGAGCGAGGACAACGGAAGAGTGGAAGAAAGTCTTCATCGTGCCGAATCGTCACATCAGGAAAATGCCCCTTTGCGTTGGAAAATAGAAGCTATTTGCAATAAACTGAGTCACTTGTTGGTTAGAAGTTCATCAAATTAGACTAATTGTAAGACTGTGAGATTGAAATTGACATTGTCTTTGAAATATATGCATAGAATCCTTTTGCAAAGATAGACAGGATGCACGATTGGTTATCTGTATACCTGAGTAAATTTGAGCGGTAGACGGAATATGCAATCAGATCCCTAGGCATATTAGGTATTCTGGCAAGCAGAAAATAAGCTTTATAGGCAAAATTGAAGAGATTTGCTATATTGCAATCCTGCAATTCTGGATAATAAGTTATTCTGACTTGAACATGGTCAGAGCTATAGGCAGGATGGATCAAAGGAAATCTGAACATACCAATTTTATAGAGATAATAGTAAAAGTCGAAGCACTGTAGTTTTGGATGTTTGAGGAACTAGTGAATCTGGATAAAAGACCAAATAGCCAAGATAGATAACTTGACGAACTGAGAACTCTCACTGTAGATTAGAGTGGAATAGGTAGGATTGCGTGATTGTAGTGGAGGCTTTTGAGCGAGAGGCGCATAGATTAGTTGCGTTGCCACCACCAAATTTCAATGTAGAGTATGCAGATTTGCAAGTCGATGCATCTTTGATGACCAGCTCAGATGCCAGTCGTCTCAAAACAATCACCCCACCCAGTTTAGATCTATTCAAGCCTATATATGATGATAACATGCGAAGTCGAGAAGAATTTTAGAAAATAGTGCGGGTTTCAAGGTTCAAACTATAAGACCTATCCAGACCTATCCAGACCTATCCAGACCTATTCAAGTCAATATATGACCATAGAGTCGAGATCATTTTTACCAAGTAGCACAATATGCTGACAGTTAGTAGTACTACATCACTTCATACATATGCAAGACTGTATAGGATTGTAGAGCATCGATAGCATTGCATCAAGAAAAGTTATACAGCTTTATTTAGTCCAGATAGGTGCATAGTGCAAATAGGTGCATAGTGCAAGCGAGGTCAAAATATAAGCCGTAGTTGGCAAGAAAGGATAGATAGCGAGTGTAAGGATGAAAGACAGAACAAAGGCAGACAGGGGTAGCGAGCGCCACACAGGTCTTGAGACAAGTCAAAAATGGCACATTAGTGGAAACAGAAGAACGTACACGAAGGTCCCCAAGTCGCGTACCATTCGGCAACTTCGCACATGATTTGAGAAAACATTCGCCAGCAAATTGAAGGGGGTAGAAGCAATGTGCCGTCGAGAGACACCGGGATGTGTGAACGTCATTTACTGGTAGCAAGAGCAACGTGCCGCTGGCCACTGTATAACCAGTTGAAAGTTACTGACGCACCATAATGTAATGCGACCATTGCATCTAATCTCCACGATGGCGTGCTTTGGATTCTTTGTAGACGAGTCGAAAGCGAACGGAAGCTCGTCGAGAACTCAGGAAAAGCAGGACGATAGAAAGCAAGAAAGGGTGCCATCACGGAGTAAGGATTGCACGAAGTTTGGCGAAGGAAAGGTGAAGCATTAGCCTTGAAATGACGCGGATCATCAAAAAGCAGCCCACATTCAGCGAGTAACTTCCCCACGTTGTTGCACATAAACAACATAAGAGAGCATGAAGATGAACGTTCCGGGTAAATTTGAGGTATGGTTCGCGACTACTTGGGGCATGTCCTCGCCGTCGAAGTCCATCGAGGAGTGTTTTGCGAGCTCTTTTGGTGAACACAGCTATCCAAGCGAACTCCTTCTGTCTAGAACGTCCTTTTCGTGCTGGGAAGGGAAGAATGAGGCCCCTCATGCTTGCCTTCCTTCGGAGCGATGGGCTTAACATCTGAGGGAGAAAAACCAAGGTTTCAAACACAGGACAGGCGCATCGTCAAACGTCGATGATGATTGGGACATGATCTATGCGAGCGGGGTATCTCTTTCAGGGCTTAAAAGGCGTAAAACTAGACATTGCCCGCAAAACGTGAGTCGGGTCGAAAGCGAGCACAAGATCCGCCCGAGCTCCCCCGCCGTTAAAACACCGTGTGCGACGCGCTCCTTAGGATTCGAGCAATGATGTTCGAACCCTGTACCAGACCCGAAGCGCGTGGAAGAGAACACATACCCGCACGCGAGACAGGAATGACCAGTCGAAGGGCGAAGAATCAAGCTTTCAAAGAACCTGACGCATGGTATGCTACATCCACGACCTCATGACAAGACCAAATGTGAAATCATTGGGTTCGAGTGCGCGGGCAAACGCCTGAAGAAGCTCAAGACCACATCTAAGTCCTCGTTCCGCGAGTTTGACGAGCGAGTGTACAACCAGAACAGCAAGGACGCGATTCGATGAAAGCAAGTCCGGAGTGATTGCGTGGTTGACCTTCGGGTAAAGTGAGGGGTGAGCGAGCGAGCAGATGAGTGAGAGGTTTCGATAAACAGAGGGATGGTCGGCGAGGAGGGAGAGTTGAGACGACTGCCTGGACGGCGGATGAGATCAACACGCAGCGTTGAGAGAACGTACGCGAGCAACACCAGAATAACGACCTCTCGATGGACGACGAACTGAAGTGGGAAAAGAACTTTTCCGGACAGCATAGGCAACCTCGGACTACGAAAGCGACATGAACTATAAGACGTGAATCGTCAAAACCGAGCACGAAAGAAACAAAAGCAGACACGCCCACCTGTGCTTTCAAACGGACCCCATGTGAAATGCAACAAATTGACGCGATGCCAGGTTGTGTGAGTAGTTGTGAGCGGTTGGAATGGCCTAGTACAGCATCCAGAACGAATCCCCTTGTAAGAAAAGCACGGTAAGGTAAATTCCGGGAAGGAGGCCGTGGCCAAGCATCGAGAGACTCGTACGCATGGAACACCACACCTGCGCTCTCTCGACGGACGGAATGTCACCGACGACGGCCAATGCAAGTTGACCTCGCAGATAGATTGCTTGAGGGAACTCTAGCCAAAGGTACTAGACGCGGAAGGCCGCATCTGAGCCCTTTTTCGAGATCACGAAGCATATGAGTGGATTACGAATCTACAGCCAGACCAATCAGTCCTGCGTGATTTCGAAATAGGTCTTCGAGCCAAAAGTGAGAAAGTCCTAGCGAGTGTAGATGTCAAGGAACGAGAGGGTGAGAGAGGCGGTCGACGAGAGAAGGTAAGTTGCATTGCTACATTGCGCAGCAAACGATATCAGCGCTGCGAGTCGGTAGTTTTTTCTTCGCCCCTCCCAACAGAAGCAGCAACACTCTCTTTGTGTCCGAATATCGAAGGTGCGAGGGATATGGCGAGAAGGTTGAAAATATTGTTTTTCTTCGACAGCTGATTGATTTGTCGAGTATCCGTGCTTGTCAGAGGTGTCTGAGCGATCCCTCCCCCAGCTTTCGAAGAAAGTAAGCTGACGTTGTTGGCGAGAACAAGCGCTCTACCAGGACAAAAGTAAGGAGGGGCATACTTGAAAGTGCCAGAACCTCCACCACCCATACTACGGTATATAACCACAACCTGCACACGATCTCCCGGCTTGCACTTATTTACGAGGTCGTCATCCACCATCGGATGAGCAAATGAATGCCCGGCTTCAGCAGTGGGTTGAATGAAAGAGACCAGTTGACTCCGAGGACGCTGGCCAGACGGGGCGCGATAGGGCATTTCTTGGATGCTTATTCGCTGATGATCTCTGAATGTACAGAATCCGAACTATGTCTCCAGTAAGTGGCCATCGGCGTCTGTTTGAGGAGAGAGGGCAGAAATAGGGGGTAAATTGGGGGTGGATGTCGTCGCGTCTCCGTATTCTCTCATGAGAAGAGCTCGGTGTCGGCGCAATAATGGATGGAGCGGAGCATCTTGGGGCGAACAAGAGAACAGCGAGTCACGATGCCTTCGACTGAAATCATCTTGCTGATGCGTGTCGCAGGTAATGTTCGACGGTTGACGTGGTGGTGGTCGCCAAACGATCCACTAAAGCCAACACGATACGCCTCGTCTTCGACGACGTCAAATTTTTCGCTGTCACCAACGGACTCGACGATCTCCGTCAACGCCTCTTCAAGTGCCGGTAGGTAGCCCATGCACTGCTTGAGAAGGCCGTCTGCGTACTTCTTCCCCAGTGTCTCTATTCGTCTTTGTTTATTTCCTTGTCGGCGAGATGCACTGTTTCTTCCACCCCCCTGTTCCCTGTCACTTTCATCCCCATCAGTCCAGCCGTTCTCATCGTCGTCATCGTTATCCCTTCTCCGCTTCACTCCTGACTTCCCTGTTCCTCCTTTCCCGCCGCCAACGGTAACATTGGGGGTACAGAGAATCCAAAAGCCTTCCCGACCTTCGCAAGATCCAGGGCATTGATGTCAAATATCTTCTTTAGTGAGTAAGACGCATATGACTGCAGGTACGCTTGCGGACTAGTGGAGAAAGTAGTTCTTCTAAAGTAGCTTCTCAAGCTAGTCAAGAACGACATTCAGCAATCATTGATGATATAACAGCTTGATAGAGGCACGCACCTGACTCTGCACATTGGCCATTTTGTTTGCGGGGAAAGTAAACTCGTTAAGAGGACCTTTGGCCTCCTTCAAGTATTGGAGGTATCCAAGCTCGCTCTCGAGGAGGAAGAGACGACTCTTTCCGACCTTCTATGCTCGGGTCCCACGCGATGGATATAGTCTCTCGGGTCATCAGGTCGGTCGGATTGCACAATCCAGTCGAGTTTCGGAATGTCAAGTCCTCGAGCGGCGACATAAGTACACAACAAAACCCCTGATTGCACGTTGCAGAACTCGAAGAAAGTAATCGTGCGCTTTCCCTGTGACACAATAAGTTCAATTTATTAGACAATCAATCGTAAACATATGGTAAAGGACCCACATGAAGATCTAGCAGGGGGACATCGATGTAATTTAAATGCTCGCCGTGATACTTCACTGAGTTGCAGCTTGAGAAGAACACAATGATCTTCTTCAAGTTCTTTTTGAGGAATGCGAAAAGTAGGAGGGACCAACAGTCGGAAGAGCAGACGACGTAGCCTTGTCATAAGGTGGTGACCGTACTTCTCTCTTCTTCCTTGTCAACGTCAATGAGAAGTGAGCCAGGACGTAGTGCAAGATCTCGTACTTTTGTTGTTTGTGTCGCAGAGAACAGCATCGACTGTCGACCCTCTTCGATACCGTCAGTCAGCAGATAACGGAGCGGAGACGAAGGACGCACCATTCGGAAGTATAGTAATAATCTTCTTCATTTCCTCCTCAAAACCCATCTCCAAAATATTCTGTCCGCTTCATCAACTGCGAGTGACGTAAAATTTCGGAAGACGAATCCTTTGGTGTTCTTGACGGGAACGTCAGCGCTGCATTGTCGAGCGAAACAATCCCGAACGTCTGAGAATGGTGAGCCATAAGTTCCTTCTCAACACCGAATATTTGAAGGGCCCATTCTCGAGTGGGCGAGACTCCTGTAAAATACGAATCATTGATATGTCTGTGCAATTTAAAAGCTGCTGATAACGCACCGCCTTCCCGGAGCCTGTGCGTGCCGCCCCCAGTACGTCCTTTCCAACGAGTAGAGGATAACAAACTTCGCTTGCACCGGGGTCATCGTCTTGAGGCCCATTGCTTCCTACTCCTTATTGGTCGGCTCGAAGAGGGAGTGTCGTTCCTTCCCGGCATTGCTGGTACTTGCTTCAGAGGATGTATCCATTGCTATCGTTTCCTCCTTCATGACGATAGCTGCCGAGTCGAAACGGTAGGTTTGATCGAACGAGTGTACGGCCAGACAGCAAGGAAGCAATTCGACGAAAGCAAGTCCGGAGTGATTGCGTGGTTAACCTTCGGGTAAAGTGAGGGGTGAGCGAGCGAAAAGATGAGTGAGAGGTTTCGATAAACAGAGGGATGGTTGGCGAGGAGGGAGAGTTGAGACGACTGCCTGGACGGCGGATGAGATCAACGCTGCGCGTTGAGAGAACGTAAGCGTGGAACACCAGACTAACGACCTCTCGACGGGCGAGGAACTGAAGTGAGGAAAGAACTTTTCCGGGCAGCACAGGCAACCT
>KQ086016.1:0-13339 GCA_001020605.1 Schizopora paradoxa
TTCCAAGCACATCCTCCAAGTTCTCCCCTATCATTCTGTCTCAATTTTATTATATTTAAATCTGTACATTAAATTGTTTAAATATTTAAATACATCCCCCTCTGCAATATCCCTATTTAAATAGGGCCACCTAGATGGCTGAGAGATGGTACTTTAAATGATTTTAAAGTCCTTTAAAATGACTGGCTGGAAGCAAATGGTTAGTCATTTTGCCTTGTTTAAATAAATTTATTTAAATAGCGTAGGGGTTGGTGAACCCCTATATTTAAAAAACGATCCATGAGGATACACGTTCAATCGACCTCAACTGAGAGCCTGATCAAAGACGCCATTTTCTTTGACCTTGGAGTAAATTTGCACTTCGATGGTCCCAAGGTTCTGTCATATCGAAATGTCAAAGCTATGTAGTACGTATAAGCGTCTCTCAGACTCACCGAACGAAGGCTTGCAAGTAATCTTCATTCGGTGCGATTGGCTTGCCATCTTCACCGATCGCCCTCTCAATGTTGAATGCAGCAAGCATCGATGCCGCGATAATAAATAACTAGAATTTGGGTGTTATTGAGAAGACAGAGAATGATCGAGAGTTAAGCCAGGATGAGAAGTAAGAATGCTCACAAAGTTCTCTGCCCATTTTTGTCCTGCGCAGATCCTAGCGAGTTTTACGCAATTTATATCCGTCAAATCCATCACATATCCAAGCGACTAAAATCATACCTGCGTCCAAATCCAAAGATATAGTTCCGCGGATGGAGCCCAACGCCAGCGTCCTTGCCGTCTTCGCGTGAAAGCCAACGCTCTGGCTTGAACATCGTCGGATCCTCGGTCAGCTTAGGGTCATTCGACATTTTCCTAGTGACCTAAGAGCTCTCTCCACTTGAAAACTTACATTAACGTACCATATATTCGCAAAAACGGTAGTTCCAGCTGGGATATTGAACCCTTTATAATTGTCATCCGAAGTAGAGAGGTGTGGAAGTCCTACAAAGGGAAGGAAATTAGACGAAGAACTGCTACTGTGCAAGCAAGCAGATAACTTACCGAGCGGTGTAATGACAGCGTGTCTGACATGTGATTCTTTCAGCTTCATAATCGTATTGGTCTCGAATAAGATGGTTTACTTCAATACTTCCGCGCAAACCGCTTGCACATATGGCAGATTCTTCTTGTCATCAAATGTTGGGAGACGATCCGTGCCAACGACCTGATCAATCTCCTGTTGAGCGAGTCTCTGCACATCGGGGGTTTTGAGCATGGAAAGTACGAAAGTCATCATCGCGGTGACAGTCTATGACGCAGAATATACTGGTTGAATGGGAATACTTCGATAAACTCTGATTTAGCACTCACCGTATCCGCCCCGCCTACAATAAAGTATAAGTTTTTATTTAACAAACATCCTCCTGACTGCAAGAACACTTACCGATGAACAAAGTTGCTGCCGCCGCACAGAAATCCTTCTCGTCCTTGATGGCTCCATCGTCCTGAGTATTTTCTGCGAGAAAGACAGACGCCATGCTTTCGATCGCGTCACCCTTGGCCTAAAAACGAGAGAATAAGTTTGATCGATTAAGTTCTTTTTGTAATAATAAACGCACGTTTCTCTTTTTTGTCAGATCATAGAGCTCGAAGAGCAAGGCATGGGAGATCTTCCTGCCCACTTTCGCAACATGAGTAAAGTTTATGAAAGGTACCCACTCCGGGATGTGCCTTACTGTACGATAACGAGTTACTATCCGTGAGATCAAGGTCAATGCAAGGAAGTACTAACACCAAGGGAAGACGTCCAGGAAGAAGTAGTGTTCAGCCGAATCGCTAACGTGCCTCACAGAAGTCAAGCCAAGGTCTATGTATCGATCGTTCTCTTCCACTTCAATCACAGATGACTATCGGCTAAGCGAAGTTGACATGGAGGAAAACCTTACCGCGATAACCATAAAGATTTAACATGGCTGCTGCCCCGGGGATACTAGGTTACATATCAGAAAAGGACAAGATAGAGGGTAGATCCGTTCTTACCGAGATAATTGCTTTTCGTATGCTCCAGAATCGTTCAATACCTAGGCTCGTGTCCAGCCGTCCAGGATATCTGGCGGAAGGCGGACGAGTTGGGGGAGGAAAAGATATCCAGGACGGCTGGTCCAACTTCATTAGGAGCCCGCGGAGGTCGCTTAGACTTGTACAGCCACAGACCTTTTTGGTAAAGCGTGCTTTGCGAGAGGGTCCGTCAAGGGTCCTCCAGCGACGCGTCTTGCGCGTCGCAAGTTTTCTTTCGTCGTCGTTCGACTCAAAGTCGTCACCCGTGCTTAAGCGTAGCTGAAGGTACTAGAATTGGACATTACAATTTCATCCTTTTAAGTTACAAAAAAGCAAAACAATTGACAGAGGGAAAGATGAGAGTGCGAGGGTAACGGGACATTGAATGCACGAGCGCGAAAGAGGAACAACAAAATGCTCGTAGTTTTAGTAATGTTTGTAGTAGGAGAATGTATTGGTGTGCATTATATACTAATATCTACTGTGCTGCTATTACGAAGATTTTCAGTAATTAATCTGTGTCTGCAGCAAGGATTTCTCTTGCTAAGTCAATTAATGCATTGAACTCTGCTGCATCAGTATACTCGTCGCAATCATATGCCAGCTCCTCGGGTGTAAGTTCCTCCATTTGCGCCCACAGCTCATCATCAGTGTCTCCACTTTGATCTTCTGATTTTTCTGTATCCATCTCCTCGTGATTTACCTGAGAATCTTGCGGGTTCGCCGGATTGTCAGTCTGCGTAGACGTCGATGACTTCTTAAAGGTAGCCCTCCGAATGTCGCGTCGGTACTGTTTTGCGGCAGCACTTGTATTGAAGAAGCTTGCGCCCTGCGCTATCAGATCGCGAGCAGGTGTAACGCGATCGTTATGAGGTCGAGCAGGCCAGAATCGTTGGATTTCACCTTCTTCGAGATATGCTCGCAGTTTTGCAATCTCGTTATCCGTACCTGGGCTCGTATGAGATGTCCCGTTGTGCCGAACTTTGAACTGCGATTGGACGTTTCGAAGGACATCCCGGAGCGCCCAAATACACAGTGTAACCATGCTCAACCATTTCCAACTTCTATTGGATCCCTTCGCCATGTAGATTAGCTGCAACAGAATTCGAGATCAATCTGATTTAATTTAGAATCCAAGTTGGTGAAGAGCTTACCTTTGCCCAAAAGTTCAGATGTTCTTGGAGCAAATCCACCGCCTTGAACCGGCCCTCCTTTCCCGTGACATTGACAAGCCAGCTTCGAAGAAATGCCTCGCGTAAGGCTGGATGCATTTCCTTGAGACGCTTGAGTACGCGATACAACATGTCCGCGTACTTTGGCATTGACCCTGTCCCTCGGAACTCTAACATCCACAGCGTCAACACATTCACCACTCTGCCAATATCCCCGTCTCGTACTGCATGCTGAAACTCTCGGAGAGTCAACGCATCATTGTTAAACAAGATTACGTTCTCCAACGCAAAATCACGCTCATCGTCTGGTTTCCGCCGCATTGTATACACCTTGCGCCTGCTTGTGAGCTCTCTTTGCACCTTCTCCGCGATCGACTTCACTTCTTCATATGATGCAACTTTTGCTACCCACGAGTCGAGGTCGTAGTTAGGAACATGCAGCCGAAATGCATCGAGTATGTTTGCGGGAAGAGAAAGATTGAGGATGAGTTCTTGCAGAGGCCAGAATGGCGCCAATTGTTTCGCTTTCCAACCGCACGAGATGTTCTTACGGCCCAGTATTGAATTAGCCTTCCAGAGCGACCATGGTGCCAGCCCAGCCCCACCCCAATACTCATTGGCAATCATGCGGGTCGAATTCATGAAGCCGTGAAATAAGCCGGGTTGTCCTTCTGTAAATTTTCCAATATTGTCGAGGAAAACAGTATCGTCCCTTCGTGAAGCGCTCGCCTACATATGTCCCAGTCAAAATTAGCTTTCGTTAAAGAGATAGCAGAGCTTACTTTGTCTAACAAGGAAATTGTCAGCTGATCACCCGCGCAGAGAATCACCCCTTGTTTTTTCACGTCGTCATCGTTTAGATCAAGCGTTTTCTTGATAATTGTTTCGACAACATCGAGAGTACCATCAAGACTTGACTCGTCAATCTTCATTGCTGGTAGAGCGTAATGACGTGTTTTGTGGAGGGGTATTCGATCCTTGACCGGTACAGGATTTTTGTCGTTGAAGAGGGCACGAAGCGTTGGGAATGCATTGAAAAGGATATCAACGATGTGATATAGGTGTGCATTAGCGAGTTCCTGGGATACTTCTGGCGATGGGAGTACGTCCTCGGCAGAGAATGGTAGCTGAATTGTCCGATAGACTCGTGGGGGAACCATGTCGGTGCGAAGTGTTCCAACGGGAACTCCCTCTAGAACGATCATCGACGCTGTTGTACCATTGTCAAAATGGGCCTTGTTCGTCATCCGTTGCTCTGAAACTTTGAAAGCAATGTTGAGGTTATCCCAGACAACCATTACTGTTGATTTTTTTGCTACGGATCGAACCTCGTCGAGCATAGAATTCGAAAGCGACTCGAGGTCCTGCGTCATCTTCGAATAAGACGTGCATAGTCCTGCATGGTGAAGGACGTCGAATTGCTGCTTGCCTGCTCCCCCCGCGTAAAGCCAGAACGACATTGCTCTCTGGAACATATTTGAACGCTCATTACGACACTGAGCTATCATGCACGCAATTGTAGTGTAAACCTGATTTCTTCCATCAGCAATCAAGACTGCAAAGCTTGAGTGAATGTACGCACTAGTGCACGGTTTCTGCGAGTTGATGCATTGGTTTTGGTCGCACCCATGCTCTCTAAAAGGCGCCAAAGAGTTGGCGCACAGTCGCGAACCGTTGCTGAGATATCTTGCAGTGAAAACGCGCTGACAGTACCCGCCAAATTCACAGTACCCGGTTTTAGCATCTCAGAAAGTGCTGCAGCTTCACGTTGTAACACTCCTGAGATCTCGCCGATAGCCCATCCATGAACGACATCCGGCTTGCGTCTAGTCATGCTGTCAAGGATCGAAGGGCCATGTGATGCGAGGAAACGTGTGGCTTGCGACGAACGCTGCTGATTCCCGCTGCTCATAAAGGCGCTGAAGAGGTCGTTGAACGTCCATCCCAGATCTCGTAGTAAGGTGAAGACGGCGGATAGCTTGCTTTCGTCGTCAAGATCTGCGTCGTGTTTTGCCAGTGCCTGAGACTGTTCCATGGCACGAAAGATCTGGTCGGCTTTCCAGCCGATCCCAGGTTGAGGAGTGATAGGCGGTAGCGTGATACGGTCTCTAGGATAGTTAAGTGAAGGTAGAGGGGTGGATGCGAGAGGTGTGCGTTGCACAAACGGAGACTCCTGTGACGCGCATGGTGTCTTTGACACGCGTAGTTTCTTGGTTTTCGGAGGTGTTCTCGATGGAGGGGGACCATCAGCAGAGTAGATGACAAATGAGTTTTCTTTTTCAGAGTGCTCGAATGGCCTCTTTGAGGGAGTGGTGTACATGGATAAGACGAGCGAGAAACGACGACGAAAGAAAACTTGCGACGCGCAAGACGCGTCGCTGGAGGACCCTTGACGGACCCTCTCGCAAAGCACGCTTTACCAAAAAGGTCTGTGGCTGTACAAGTCTAAGCGACCTCCGCGGGCTCCTAATGAAGTTGGACCAGCCGTCCTGGATATCTTTTCCTCCCCCAACTCGTCCGCCTTCCGCCAGATATCCTGGACGGCTGGACACGAGCCTATTCAATACCTCATTCAGCATTTGGTGTGTCTCTCTCAACTGTACGTCGAGATAGCCAACAGTTTCCGGGTTATTGACGAGACGGTGTTGAAATGCCCTGTGCTTTCGAAAGGTGTCGCCATACGGGACATTGACCGTAAGCCAGTCCCAACCCTCGCTGTAAATTCATTAAGGAGAGAAGATGACGCGCGTACCGCGCGACAATGAAACTCACAGATCCATTGCCATGGTTCTATGAGGTCTTGATGAGTAGATGGCAGAGCGGTTTGCGAGGAGTTCCAGGGCGTCTTCGTATGAATTTAGGAAGAGCATCGGTCTTCCTATGATTTCTACGTAAACAATGTCGCCTGTATCATGTCAAGGCCTTAGTTTCTGGAAAGTATTGAATACCACGACACTGACCATACGCTTCCCCCCACTGTGCTACCTTCTCCCAAAGTTTGGACGAAGGCATCTGAAGCAAATTACCTATGATAGGTAATCCCTTAGGACCAGGAGGGAGAGAATGAGCTCTTGAGTTCTGGTTTCTAAGCCACTTATAGACCAAGTGGACGCCTATGAGAGATGTTGAGGAGAACAATAGCCTGATTAGCTGAACGTTGAATTCGGACATGTTAGGCCGTCAAACGGGCTGTGCGAGTCGTTGGAGGTGAAGAGACAATTGCAAGCCAACGAACCGTCAAGACTTTATACCGGACGGTTTTCCATCATGTTCGGTCATACTTGCGTCCGATGTTGACCGACGCGCTAGGCCTTGACAAATAAGATGCTTCGAGGCTTGGAAGCATGAGCGAAAGGTGTGACGCTGGTGAATGAGCGGGAGATACGGAGGAGGAAATTTTCCGTCTCGCACTAAAGAAAGCTTTTAATCCAGTCACTCAATTCCCTATATAAATCGTTGAGATTATTCTCATTTCAACAAGGCAAGCCAAGTGACGAGAGTGATCTCGGAGCGAGCGGCGCTGCATGAATGGTGTACTTCTTGCAAGCATGCCTCAGGCATCGGTGGAAATTGGCAGCAGCCTGAGCCTTTCTAGCTTGACACTGTCAGTTTACAAGGAACATGGTGGCTACGATGGAATCACATACATGAAACTTTCTCCCTGGGTCATGATTCTGTTGGCGAATCTCCAACATCCGGCGTTTTCGTCGTGGTAGTCATGCGTGTCAAGCTCCAAGGCCTGTTCCGAAGCGGCGAGCCTGGTCATGGCAATCCGGCAACTCCCGAAGGTAGCTTTCGCTCCCCGGAGTCCCTGCTGCACCCTCGTTTTTAAGCTGCTGTAAATGTCACCTTGGTTCCGGGGAACTTGACTTTTGCTTTTCAAAAGATTCGGGCCAATAAAGGTTTAAGAAAATGCTTGTACTCGAAAAGTACAAGGTTCTGAAGAACTCTGCAGAATCGATATCTTTCGCCCTCGTTAAATCGTGTCTAAGGGACTTGTGGTATAAATTCGTATAGACAGGCCAGTGAAGTGACATGAGTGGTTCTCGCTCCCCTCTTATTAGGAAGCATTCTCAACAGAGGCTGAGATAATATCCGCTATTATCCGTGATCTCGGCGTGATTTTACACTTCGACGACCCCAAAGTGCTGCAAAAGAGCAGAATTAAGATTACCCGCCACGACGGATCAGTGCACTGCAAAGCTCACCGCACAAAGCTTTGCAGGTATTCATTATTGGGTTCGATCTCCCGTCCATTCTCGTCGACTGCTTTTTCGATGTTTAAAGCAGCCAGCATCGATGCGACCGCGATGAATAACTACATTGCTTGTTAGCTCTGTGAAATTTGACACGGAAAAAAAATCATACCAGCTGCTCCGCCCACTTCTGTCCCGGGCAGATCCTGTAGAAGTTTCATGAGCATAGCGTGCATCATTTGTACTGGAAGAGTGTCAAACAATCGTCGACTCGCCTTCTACCGAACCCGAAGGCGAAATCCCTCGGGCGAGGCGCCCTTAATTGTGACTTCTTGTTACTATATTTCGAATCTGGAAGCCAGCGCTCTGGTTTAAACGACGACGGATCCTCGAATAAATGCTCGTCACGAGACATTTGCCTAGAGACGTCAGACTTGCCGTAATTGAAGAGCAAATTCGAAGGACTGACCAGACGTTCGCCAGTACAGTTGTCCCGACTGGGATACGGTAGCCTTTATATACGTCATCTGAGGTAGAAGAGTGAGGCATCGCTTCAAAATAAACCGACAATTTAGATTTGTTGATCGATAGCCTTGAATATGTCTGCTGTACATACCCAATGGTGTGATAACGGCGATCCTAAGTTCAACTAATTAATTCTGTGATATCTAGGCGCCAAGTCTAAGGACGTACCTGAGGATCTCTTCACAGATTGCTCGTGTATACGGAAGATTCTCTTCGTCCTCGAACGTAGGCAGTCTTTCGGTGCCTACGACCTGATCTATTTCTTGTTGTGCGCATCGCTGAGCATCGGGATTTTGTAGCATATAGAGAACGAATGCCATGATGGCAGTCGCAGTCTGATTCGAGTCAGAGCAGTCAGTTCCTTGCAGTATTCGCATTTTCGAACGAGATATTTACAGTATCGACACCGCCTGCAATCGTGATCAGACGAAGATGAGGAATGGTAATATAAAGACAACTCGCCATTGAAAAGGGTAGCTGCAGCCGCGCAGAACTCAGGTTCCCCGAGGACAGACCCGTCATTCTGAGTGTTCTCAGCGAGAAAGATGGACGTCATGCTCTTTTCCGCGGCACCATCCGCCTAATTGTTGTTCGACGAATAGTAAGCTCGATTAATTAGAACTACCTCAACAATGAACGAGACTCGTACGATTCTTTTCTTGGTCAGTTCATACAGGTTAAACCGCAAGGCTTGCGCGACCTTCCTTGCTTCTCGGGCGACGCCTTGGAACTTCACGAAGGGAACCCACTCCGGGAAATATCTCACTAATAGCATAGAGGAGCAATATATTTAGGATGAGCCATGGTAGAGAAAGGTAAAAGCTTACACCAAGGAATAACGTCGAGATAAAAATATTGCTTCGATTCAGCTGCGTATCTGACAGCCTGCCTTCCTAGCTCCACGTATTTGTCATCCTTTTCAACTGCGCCCGGTTCCTCAGTCTGTTCAATGCGGAGAAAAAGACAATCTCACCTCGGTGCCCGTATATGTTCAAAATAACAACTGTTCCGGGAAGACTGAAAAAAATTATCAGCGTCTGCATCTTTTGAAAGACACAACATGTTTATCACCGTTTAACGTGTTGCTCGTACTCTCCGGGGCTATTCAATATCTTTGCCAGCATCTTTCGTGTCTCGGCGACTTGTACGTCGCAATACTTGAGTGTTTCCGGTGAATTCATAAAGCGATGTTGGTACGTCGTATGTTTCCGAAATGTATCTCCGTACGGTACATTGATTGTCACCCAATCCCAACCTTGGCTGAGTGAACGGAGGGAATAGAGTCCTTAGGAGCCTGAAAAGGAGAGATTATATCATACTCACAGATCCATAACATGACTACTGTACCGAGGTGTATGGTCGCAACCGTAACGCATAACGCTAGGCCCGGTTGGGTTGCTAATTTGGAGCCCGTAACGCGTAACGGTCGAGCAGTTGGGCCGAAATTATGCTCAGATGGGCGAAATTTGGCCTCAAATGAGCTAATTTTCGGTCTCGGGCCTCCGGCCCGGCGTTACATTTGGCTCGGTTGCACTGGAGTGTACTGCAACCGTAACGTAACGCTGGACGCCCGGTTGCGACCATACACCTCGGTACAGTATGCGGCCTCGAAGAGTAGATGGCAGAGCGATTGCCGAGAAGTTCTTCTGCATCTTCATACGAGTTGAGAAGGAGCATTGGTTTTCCGGCGGCTTCGAGGTAGATCAAATCGCCTAAGAATAGTGATTAGTTCCCTTTCAGACCCCAGAAGTATACCTGAAAGCTCACCGTACTCTTTGCGCCATTGTGATGCAGTTTCCCACAGACAAGAGGGTGGAATTTGGTGGAGGTTCCCGATGATAGGAAGACGTCGAGGGCCCGGTGGAAGAGGGAAAGCGCCCAATTTCCGAGCTCTGATGACTCGTAACCTGTAATATATCAAGCTCGCAGAGAGTAGGAATGCGAGTGAAAGCCAGAGAGTGTTTAACTGAGACTGTGCACTGGAGCCCGTCGCCATTGCCGGCCGCTCGGATTGACTCGAACTACGAAGTCGTCGTCGTCGTCAAAGCTTGCCGCTGCGCAAGATCGTGGGGGGAGGGGTGAGAGAGGAAGGTCGCCACCGATGACATCCGTGTGGAATGCATCATTCCTATGAAAATCAAATTGCTCTAGCTTCAAGTGGGGACTGCCAATATCGCTGGCATCGGTGAGTGTTGACGAATGTTGACGGTAACTTTGTGAGGTGGCCAATTCGGCTCGAGCCGGTGACTTCTCTTGGTTGTGGCTGTGATAAGGTTTTGTCCAGCCTTGCGACTAAAAGCTCAATAATGCAGTTTACCGTTGAATGAGGTCTCGAAGGAGAATGAAAAGTGAAAATTTATGCTCCATAAGATTGCTCTTCCTTTGAAGGATTTACCCCAATCTTCTGAGCGGACATCGACATCGACAGCTTTGTTTCTAACTTCGCCAGTACTTTCACGCGATTTGCGAGGTTGATTGCTTACTAGCTTACCAGGAGTTCAAGTCGACTTGATGATATCCATTCATTCCTACGAGCCCGACGCTGGACACCGTACTTCAGAGTGATAAGTAAATCATATGCTTTTGCATGCATGTACTGTAGACGGGCGCTAAATTCCGAAATGAGCTTGGCGACTACGTTATTCTGCTTTGCAACTCACCTTTACAAATAATGCACACCGTCCAAGATACCATGATGTTGCCATATGTTTTTCTGATAAACATCGGGGAAAAGCGGAAATTTTGGAAAAGATCGTAATGGGTGAATTGCTGTTCCAATACCAGAAAATCGAAGTGTCTGCCGAACTCTCTGTTTCACTCACAATGAGTCACATCGCAGACGATGCTCCTTTCAACGGCTTTTGGCCCATCCAAAGGTGCTATTTTGCCAATTCATCGTCGATCAAAGCCGCAAAGGCCAATAGTTGGAGGAGAGGCAATTGTGCCAGATATCGGTTTCCTCGTTCCATCCGCTTTTTCCTTCAACGGTGTCGTGGCTTCCGCGACGGACAGAACCTGAAAAAAAACCGGAATGCATGCATGAAAATTTTGAAGCAACAAACACATTCGCCATGAGAGATAGCGAGCGATGGCGTGTTGACAGGGAATATGGGTTTCTGTCGAACTATAAAACTAGTCCATAGTTTCGTTCTCGAATCCCCATCCTAAAATTAAAACACCCAATAGAACATGTATCTCAAACTCGCAGCAGTTCTTGCCTCTTCTCTCGCAACATTGGCCGTCGCCGGGAGCACCGGCGTTGGGGGCATCGATTCGAGTTCCCATCTCGTCGCTCTCTTCGATCGCGGCACGCCCTTGAGGGGGATGGATTGTAGGTCGTTTCATCAGTAGAAGACAGAGGCGATGATGCTCACTCTCTTTGGTCTGTAGTGATGAACATCGAAATAATCTTCTCCGGATCTACCAATGAGACGATGATGTTCGCAAATGATCAATCTCTCGAATTCTGTAAGAATCCGATGAGAACTCGTTCCAAAGATGTTGAATCTTATATTTCCACCTCTACAGCGTACACTGCATTGGGCTCCGTCGGCCCTTCAGATGCTCAGGCAACCAAGACCAGCACGGTCACTGGGGCAGACGTCACTACAAAAGGTGAGGAGCAGCTTCTATCATCCTGAAGTGCGCACCACTCACATAATTTTAGTCGGCCAGCCGTCTTCCACCCCTACAAAGACGTGTTCATTGAAGGGCAAGAACTGCAATGCCAAACAATGCAAAGACGGTGGAGGGACGTGTTATTATAGCTACGGTTCGTGCGATTGGGAGAACCTGAGAGGAGAAGACGCCCCAGTTGCCTGCGAGGCCTGCGATTGCACAGAAGACTAATGTGTCCAGATCAATGCATAGAGTATTAAAATCCCGTTCAATGCTGCAGACTCGATATTGAGCTCCTACTCCTAGAAATACGTATCAATTTGAGTAGCACGTAAAAATTAGAAGATCGCGAGCCTTATGGGCTTAGCAGATCATAGGACCTACATTAAATTTGTTTTTAGATAGATATAATTATGATAAAGCTGTTATCGGAGAATTTGTCTCCTAGAACTTCTCAATCACGTACGAGAGCCGTTCGCAGCGTAAAGCGACTTCCAATCGCGCTATACTTGGATCCGTCAAGATGCGTCTTTTCGCATTTGCCATCCCTTTGTTCCATACCTAGTTGAAGCTGGTCCCCGAGTTCAATTCCTGATGCATCTGAAAGGGCGAAATATGCATGTACGGAGTTCCGTTTTCGATGAATGCTCGGAGGCCGAAAGATATTGCAACGATGCAAATTTGCGTGGAAATGTCTGCGTAATAATCATTTGGTAGAGGAACATAACTGAAACTTGAACTTGGATGTCTCGGTTGGACTTACGCTGCAATATTATATGTCGCAAATCTTCCAGATTCAGACGGTCTAATTATGCCCTGGAATTTCGACGATCGGGTGCAAATTTATCGATTTTATTTTGCGCTCGAGAAAAAAGCCCCAGTGATCTCCGGCACTGACGAAAATGGGACCAGTTCAACGTTGGCAGTGCCGGCAAATCGTTTAAGCTGTATTATATGTGTATGAGCTGGCGATGCTTGAATTTCATGGTCACTCACCTGAGAAAACTACTGTCAAGCCCGCTTCTATTGCTTTTGCACGATTGTCTACGGGCGCCAGTCTCGGAACCGAATAAGATGTCCGTGCTCCTCAGCCAGGATAGTGCAGTCAACCTTTCTTTGCGTCTCGCCCTAGCAAGTATAGGCTCCCTCCGAAAGCACATCATCAAATGGCTCTGGTGGAATCATGATGAGGTTTCTGAAGCGAAAAAGACGGCGGAAGATAACCAACAATTTGCTTGCGGAAATCAATTGTTTCGCGAGCGTCTTGTGCGACTCACCGATTCCGCCATGAAACAAAATTTGCGTCTTTCCACGATCATCTCCTCCTCCTGATTGCCTATTTGCTCGCACATGTGTAAGGGCTGAGTTGAAGAGAGGCAAATTTGCCCCTCGAGTTTTCTTCATTTCGAAATTAGATCCATCCGACCGTCCTGTGTTGAATACACCATTTCGACATGCGGGTTCCGTTGTGAGAATTTGCAGAGTCTGCGTTTAGCGAGGTTTTCAGCGACGAAAAGATTTTAAAAAGCAAATACGACTCATTATCACGCGAGATTACATATCGCTGGAATATTCATGCGTTTTTGTGGTATGAAACGGGTGACATGTTCACCATATCTCCACACCCTACAAATTATACACTCAGTAAAATATGCAACTTAAACTCGTAGCACTACTTGCCTTTTCCTTCGTCTCGACGGCCATCGCCGGCAGTGGCGGTGTCGAGAGCATCGCCCATCTCGCCCCCCCCCCCCCCCCTTGGGTACCAGTGCTCGTCCCGGAGACCGAGCG
>KQ086016.1:13349-70572 GCA_001020605.1 Schizopora paradoxa
CCCCCCCTCACCTTGGGTACCAGTGCTCGTCCCGGAGACCGAGCGTGTGCCTGTTGGCCGGGAAGGAAGGAAGGAAGGAAGGAAGTTTATTCCGAAAAGCCAATGGAACCCACCACAATGTTTGCTGTAGAGGTGAAGGATTATGAGTTGAACGTAGACGATGATACTTGACCGTGTGCTTACAGAACGTTGTCTGAACCTGGAGAAGGTTCTCATTAGCGAACATCACCGTCCCATTGGCAGGCTCGGGAAGGAGAGGTTCGACGTTCATCACTAGAGAGCAAAAGGTTCAAACAATTTAATCGACGGCCCTTTTTCTTTTAGCTATTCAACTCACCGTCGAGACTCCTCAAAAGCGTGCGATCGAAGAAGCAGAAATTTAACGACAACAGCTGCGCGAATGTACTCACAGCTACAGCGATAACGCAGGATCACAAGTTGAACTGCCGTCTCCCACTTCGTCGAGATCGTGCTCGTTGCAGGGACGAGGTTGCGAAGCGAATATGTGCAGGTTAGGCGGCGGCCAGTGTTATTATACCAGTGGCGGATGCGATTGGTCCAACCTGAGCGGACCCAACGCTCCCTATGCATGTCAGTACTGCTCGTGCGAGTTAGATTGAAGGAGGGTCTGAATGGTTTCGGACGCACTTCGATTCATTCTGTTCCAATGGCGAGTTCCGCTCCCTAGGGTAGAAATGTCAGTAATAGCTGCACGGATTTTAGAAACAAAAAAAAAATGACAAGCTTTAAGGGCTTGTTAGGTTGTAGAACGCATGGCTAGCCAAAGATATTATTAAGTAGACCAATACATTTAAAAGCTGCTATTCTTCGGACAAGCCAAAGGAATTTTGGATGAGCAGAAGTAATCACTCAAAAGTCCAACAGAAATAATCCAGTGGAGTGTGTTCACCAGAGAAAGACGTAATAGGAGAAAAGTGACATCTTGCTTTGAGGAAATATTTGAGCGGCAAGAAACTCACCTGCGCTCACCGAGGTCATTCAATGAAAAAAGGGGAGAACGATGATATTCAACGGTGCACCTGTGAGTCCGTTGATGCGATGAGACTGGCATGAGAGCGTGATGTGTATTTTTACGTCGACTCACTATCGACCCCGGTCTATCTGCTCGCCTTTCTTCGCCCACTCCAATGTCGGAAAGCTGAACCTCCGGAGATCCACTTCTTGAACACTAATGCGGATGATAGCGATGGTTCGAGTAGTGGTTTGGCCATGGTTGTCCATGTTCTCCAGTGAACCGGGGACAGTGAATCTCCACAAGGTTGGTGGCCTTTCGAACCTGGAGAAGCCAGTCAGCCGAGTAATTCTATAGACTTGTTGTATTTGATGTCGAGCACCTACAAGGACATACCATTCAACCTGGTTTGACCTTGCGCAAAGTCGGTCGTTGTGGATGTGGATGAAGTTCAAGCACAACCAACCCCGCGCGTGTCCGCTGAAGACCGTGTCGAGTTGCGTCTGAGTTATGTAAAAAGGATACTACTTATCGTCCTCGCCTTGCAACCGCCATGTCATCCACACAAGATTCATACGAAGACGGAATTGCGTTCGCCGAGCGGGCTCACAATTGCCAGTGACATCTTCCAAGTCATGAATCGGTCACCATCACCGAGAACCGCACGCAGTTTTCTCCGGACACGGAAAATGCCATCACAGCGATACCATCCTCTTGCTGACCGTCCTTTGGTATAAAACCAACACAATGTTCGAGCTGTTTTTGACAACCCAGAACTTCATCCGAGTCTTCTGTATAACGACAGTCTCCAGCTCAAGTACAAGAAATGGCTCCAATCACCAACGACAACCCCAAAGTTGCGCCCGCCTCGACGTCCGACGGCTTCAAGAAGCTGTTCATTGACCGCTTCGGAAAGTACACCCAACAGACGCCTGCTGCCGGGCTGTTCTATCTTTCCAACGCAAAGCAACCTTCGTGCCGTATCGAATGCACAGACAAGAGGATCGAGTTCGTGGATGTTGCGGAATTCGGCACTGGTGAGCTCCTCAAAAATCTTCGTTGAGCAATTGAAAACTTACATTTCTACTAAAATCAGATCCCGACGGCACTCTTTTCTACAACAACATTGGTGATCTTTCTGGTGCTATGGACTACCGCTTCTGGCACAACAGCGGAACCACTGATGAAGAGGCGGCTGTCGTTGCGCAATTCTACAAGAAAGGCTCCGACGTATTTGTTGCAGAGGTACATACTCTTGCTAAATTTACTTTATATTATTTTGGCCACTGATTCAATTTTCTACCTACTAGTTCGTCGGGAAAGACCCTGCGCGCACGGTCAAGGACACCGTGGTTGATCACACCGGTCACTGGCGCCCATTTTCCTTCCAGGAGAACACAGCGGCGGTCAGCAAGAAGGCTGGGAGTACCACCATGACACTCAGCATCTCCGTTTCTGGTCAGCGTGCAACATGGACCGTCGCCGACAGTGCAAAGAACACCGTCATCAGTAAGTCTGTGGCCTCGCGCGAGCGGCTTGTCCAGATTTCCTAACATATGTTACTCTGTAGACCAATCCGGTAAAGTCCTCATCAAGAACTTGGGCGAAATCGGCGCTGGGCGCACAAGCTACATAGACTACAATGACGACAGAATCCTGTTCTACCCTCGAGTTCACAGTCCGGATTTCTCAATCGTGGTTCGTGTCATTATTGAACTAATTTATGTCGTATTTCTGATCAATCTTTTATGACAGTTCCTTCGTGAGTATCCTTGCCTACCCTGATAGTATTAAAATCACTAACCGATCGTTAGCTATCATCGCGGATGGTGGCGACTTCCACGCGCTCCACAGTCAACAAGTCGGTACGAGTGGTGGAAGCTTTACGCAGGTCACTTGGTCGTAATTCTCCTGTGAGGGGTCATGCGATGGTTTCACGAGTTCGACATCTTGTATTTTCAAAAATTCATGTGCAATATATTCAGATTTCACCACTAACTGTATAATAAGAGATCAAAAGACATACTTTTCATGACCTTCCGACTTTCCTGCCTTCCTGTCCACTTCGGGTCGATGGAAACAAACATCCTGTTTCTTTCACATTCAAGATACGCGCTATTTGGTCGTCGGTGCGCCTAGTAGTACTTGAATAGGCGCCTATGAGCGCTCTCTTTGTTTTCGACGTTCAGTTCAAGTACGGATTGCGATACGGATGGATCTAATCGGTAGAGACCAAGAGGTTCTTGAATGCTAGTTCATATCGCGAATAACTCGCAAAGTTATCGAAGAACCTCGAATTCTGGAAAATTTTGCATCCAAAGCAGCTCCAATTTGATGTTCAAGGCAGTCTTGATAAAGCATTTGTCGGAACTCAAGTCGTGAACCCGTGGATCCGATTGGATTAGTTCCTGGCATTGCGAGCATGGTGATCACGATTCCGCCGGGAGTCTAGTGTCAATCTACACGGATTTCTTCCTTTCGGCGGCCTCTGACTAGTGCCAACGCAAAAATGGCTCGTAGTGCAATATTATTTGTCACCATCTCATCGATTTGTTGACCACTTTGACTTTCCATTGATGCGACAGCCGAAGACATATCTATGGGTTAATCAAGTGCAATTCAAGTTTTATTGATTTGCATTTCGAGTAACTGGCTCGATGAATCGAATTAGCAGATATGGTGCATGTTTCTGCGAATTTAGCCTTACAATGAGACAATTTGTGAAAGATAAAGCTCACCAATAGGGTCGTGACCTCTCTGGCCTTTATGTTTATGTTTGCTTTTGCTGCAGATTTCTAAAGCGAAAAGGATAAACTGCTAATTGCGATGGTGAGGGTTGCGTTCGCAGGCGCCGAAGCCAAAGCCGAGTTTGGCGCCCATGAGTGTTGGCTGGCTAAGCACATCGGCAGCCTGGTTCTGCACGATATACCTTGACTGAAGTCCACTTAGAATGGATAGGTAGATCAGGGGAGTCCAGCGTTCCCCAAGTCTTCCTAACTCTCCGTAAAATATCAGCCGTAATGGGTTCAAAGAGGTTCCGCCGCATGACTAGTTAGATCAAAATGCGTGTCCTGTTGAAAAAAAGCATAATTATTCCATCTTCGTTCCCGTAATCCTCCGAAGTCTGTTCCAGTCGATACAGCGAGGGTTGGATCCGAGGAAGGGCAATTTCGCTAAAAACATTTTCGTTTTCCCCTGCTGTCAGAAATTGGCTTACGCGATTTTCGCAACAATTCGCGAACACTATGTGACGAGAACTGAGAGCTGAGAGGCGCAAATTCGACCCACCGAGGAAGGCATATCGAGGAGAAAAATTCTCCTCTGTTTTGATATAAAAGGGGAAACTTTTCACTCCCTTTCACCCATCTCCAAAGACATAGAAACATGCAAGTCAAACTCGCAGCTTTTTTCGCAACCTCGCTCGCCGCAATGGCCATCGCTGGTGGTTCCTCTGGTGGTAGCTCCGACTCCCTTGGTTTATCCCCCTTCGATCTTGGGATGCCTGAGATGGGATTGGACCGTAAGTCATTCGACTGCTATCGTAATGCCCCTCTCACCTTTTTGTTCCGTAGCGATGCTGAGGAGCTCAGATAGTCTCCAGCCCGAGAACGCCAATGCTACCATTATGTTCGCCCACGATTATCCCAATCAAGCTCAGATGATGTTCTGTAAGCGACAATTTTAATAAATGTAATATAAAATAGAATTGACTCACGCTCTCTCTCTCTCCTTGATAGCACAAAGCATAATGGCTTCCATTAGCCCGTCAAACACCCAGCCGACCGCTACCCGAGGTGTGATACCTTTGACTATACAGTTGCGCAAATGTACTCACCGTTTCTATTACGTCCCAGGATCATACGTTGAACAGCCGTCGCCCACCCCTTCAAAGTCGTGTTCATTGAAGGGGCGGGGTTGTCAAGCTTACTTATGCAAGCAAGGAGGTGGAACGTGTTCCTACAGCTATGGATCGTGCGATTACTCCAACTTGAGCGGTCCCAACGCGCCCTTTGCCTGTCAGAGCTGCTCGTGCACATTGGATTGAAAGGCGGGTTGGATGCGATCACAATATGGTCTCGTAATCGAGGCCCTCTCCCTAGAAAAGATATGTCAGTTTGAGTCGCATGGAATTGAAAAAGATCACGAGCCTTCAAGGCTCAAAGGATCGTAGAAGTCGGGTTATTTCTAGCCTGTCTCTAGATATATAAACCAATATACTAGAGCTGCTAATTTCTTGGAAAACGATAGAGAAATATAAATGATAGATTCAATTCAGTGCAAATGATTGCTTAAAGATTCGCACTTACCTGGAAAGTCGGCACAGAGATAGGAGGGGAGCGTCTGGCAGAGGGCCCGGAGGTCCATCCCGAAGAATTTCTTTCCTCTCTCCTGTGTGGAGGTCCGTTGCCCCAAAGCAGGTTTCCGACGACATCCATCTCTTGGAAGGCTGCTTTCATCTGCGCATTACAGACAAGGAGTAACGGAAGACCGTAATGGTGGGTTCGACGTATGGTTACGGATCTCGTTGGTGGTTTAAAGTGCGAAACGGAGAACTATTGCGGTCAGTTGGAAGTTAAGTCTTCAAAGTGGGAAGTTCACTTACTTTCGTAGGCCTCTGTTGGTTTATTTCAGCACTTGCGAGGTCCACGGTTCTCTGTACGTGTTGACTTGCTTTATGCAAGGCACGCACTCCTATATTTGAGTAACCCGACGGGAATGGAGTTTTATGAATGAGAACGTAAACTGAGAAGCTGAGCATCCAGATGCGCCGTTTATAGTCGTTGTGTTTCCGCACCTATTGTTCGACGGTTTGCAGCTTTCCAGTGGAAAATACGCGCCCAGAAAAGATATCGAGTTCAACGTTGCGAAAGTCTAGGGCGCACATTCCTTCGCCCAAAAAAGATGCGAGCGCAAACGGTCGCGATGGTATAGTGCATTGGTGACGTTCATGAGCCGCAACCCTCGTAATAGTGAAGTCAATGAAACATTAGAACTCGAAGCTTGAGGGATCGGACTCCGTCGGTGTCGATAAATTTGAGCCTCGCATCACGATTCACCACCGTTGTTCCATGCACAAAATGGCACCTGGCAGTCTCGAATTTAGTTGCACCCCAAATTCGAGAATGTTTTACATCTTACGTTACGTGGAGAGGTCGCCGTTGCCCATAACCATACCTTCGAGCGACGGCGTATGTGAACAGGAGACCTTTCTATGCCGTACAAAGCCTTGCATGCGGAATGCATCGAGTAAAATTAGCAGACTTACGAACGTGCCACCTGCGATGGAATAGGAACGTCCGTTTAGTTCTGCCTCACCCCGAAACCTTTAAAACTGAGGTAAGAGCTGCTTGAATTTCATAACATTTAAGCAGTGAAACTGGGTACTCACATTCTACCACCGCTCGAATGAAATAGTTTTAGATGTGAAGTCACGCCCACGAGAGGAAGAGAAGGCGGACACGGCGGAGAGTACGCAGGGAAGATGATGAATGATGTGAGACGAGAACGAAGCTCGTACGGCACGCCGCATGAGTGCTTTGGCAGTCTTTAATAAAGGGTTTCGTTAGGTTTCAGTAGCAGATTTACGAGGTATGCTTAACCATACGTTTTTGAGCACAGAAGTATATAAGTTCCCAATTTTCTCGTGGAGGATCCAAGACCTTCACTTCAAATCGAAAGAGAAAATATGTTCAAATTCGCTTCACTGCTCGTTCTCTCTCTCGCTGCGCTCGCAGTTGCTGGAAGCAATGGCGAAGCAGGCGGAAAGCTTGACGCTTTGGATGTAGCCCTCTTCCGAGGCCAGCGCGATCCGCTCACTGGTAGTAAGTCTTCTGAACATGTGTCGAGATCTAGACACTTACCGAGCGCTATTTCGACTACCATTAGTGTCAGAGAGCCAAGGCCCCCTCGATCCCGACAACGAGATGGCTGCCAACGCGTTTGCCTTCGCCAATCATCCTGTCCAGGTCAACATGATGTTCAGCTCCGGTGAGAGGAAGTTCGCTCACACATGAAATATCGTATTAAAGACGGTGGTGTCATGATAGCTGTAGGCAATGGTCCTACACGGTGCGGTTCGGCAGCGACTGAAACGCCTTCAACTGGTAAAGTGGCATTCATCATCTTTCAGTGGAGGCTGTTGATTTGAACGGGACTTACAGGAGGAACGGAAGCGAACAAGGGGTCAGACAAGTGTGAAATGTTCAATTGCGATGTGAAGAAATGCGTAGATATTGGGGGATTCTGCGCGTTGTTGGACGACGACTGTGTGCTTGGTGGGCCACGAGGTGGAGCGTGCATCGACTGCAGGTGCAGGCCTGCCGACTCGGAGGCCTCGTCCTCCTAAGTAGCTCGGATTCTCGAAAGAGTTGCTAGAGAAAGATAGCATGATCTTCACTGCCATGTAGATTTCAGCTGTGACAAAGAAAGATAGATCAAGATAGTACGTACAGCGTAATGATGGAAGTTGGAAAGATGTTTCGTAGTGAGCAACTCGGAGGCTGTTGCAGAAGTATTGGAGTTGCAGTGTAGCGACATACCGTTTTAATCACCATTTTCTTCAAAGCAGCGCTCGACGCAGCACAACGCCCCATGGCTTAAACTTCCAACTTCATCGAGGTTCCAAATAATGGTTGATGGCAACAGAAACAGTCTGTTGCAGCGATTGGAGACGAATTGCGCAGCATTTAAGGTAGATAGATACCTCATGATCACTGCTCACTCAAAGGCTTTAGCTAGTTAACTGGGTATTCGAGGCGTTGGATGGATGGATGTTGTGAACGAGGTCGAACGACGCGACGCAACCCAATTCATGGCCACGCTGATTTTACGTAATTGTTATTCGAATAAGTTTTCCGCGGCATTGGATGCCCGCAATTTCTCTCAATAGTCAGGAGCGATGATAGGTAGTCTGTGTATCTCAAAGTATAATCGTCGAAAGCCACCTCCGACCTTCCAATAAATAATCTCTCGACAATTTAATTAAATCAAGTGATTTATGCGAGTTAGACGGTCCGGGTCGCTTCATCGGAGTTCATCTTGCGCCAGACGCCGGCGTCGTTTATTAATCTTGAGTTCTACACTATAGCACATGAAAGTACGCGAATTTGCACCTGCACGGTGATCGGAATGTACTGGGCGGATCAAGAATTTTATCCAAGGCGAACTGCTTCGAAGCCCGAATTGGGCTGAGCCAATTTTGCGAAAGTGAGCTTCCTCTCGCATATCGCTGTCACCTCGCAGCTAGTAGTATACAAACTTAACGAAAATTTCACGAAATTGCAGTAACTCATATGTTTTCTATGCGTCAAATGATCTATGTCCCTGACGATCAACCCTTCGGAGTTGCAATGCATTGAAACACCGAGTCAAGCCCAATTTCGATAATTGCAGTGGGCATCCGTGCTTACTTTACGCCCAAATGCAGCAAAGCAAATGGATTTCGCGCTGTCGTAGGACGTTTCTGGAATTTAGTAATAAATTTGCAGTGAATAAGAGATTCTCGACCTCCAAACCGCATTGGGCGCCTAACGCTGATCGCGGGCCGCTGTTAAAACAGTTTGCATCCATTTCTCTCGGTTTTCTGTATTGAGGTTCCACGGTGTACTGTGATCGTCGTTACGTACGCCAAGGAAAGTGGTGAAAGAGACCTAACGATAGCTAACAATCAGCAAGTCCGTTGGATTGATTAGAAAATTGGACAATAATTGACAGGTTCTCACAGACTCTGAGAGTAATCGTCGGATTCGCCTTGCCTTGGAGGATAGACCCAGAAGGGTACGTGCAGCAATCGTACACAGTGCAGTAAAGACGCGATTTTGCGACCTTAACTTTACGAAGGTCCGACCGACCCAATTTCCTATCAAGTGTCAATTTAGTGAGAAAATAGAAGTAGGCAAGACAATCCGCAACGCGAATAAGGATTTTCCAGTGTCATTGAAACGCACAAAACTTGAAAGGAGAAAGCCGAGAGGAAAAAACATACTAGACTATGGAGGTCTTGCCCTGGTATAAAAGGTAAGTAAATCGACTCTCTACTCATCCAACAAAAAATCCTCACAGAGAACATTTCATAAATAGACTCGTATATCATTATGCAAATCAAGCACGCACTTCTCTTCGCTTCTTCACTAGCCGCCATGGCACTTGCTGGCGATGTCGGCGTGGGCAGTGCTGACGCTCTCTTCGGAGCAGTCCTCAATCACGGATCGCTCGCACAGGGCTTGGACGGTGAGCTTCCAAATAATCCGGTCGTGAACGAGAAAAATAGCTGAATCCATCCTTCAGTGATGCACAACGAGGGTGTCTTGCCGGACAACGCAAGCTTCGTCGCTCCCTACATTCTCGCCAACGAGTACTCCATCCAGGCGCATGCGATGTCCCGTGAGTGTCGAGCGTATGAAACGGAAGGTAGCGTGAGCTCACCACGTTATCCCGATTCCATTTCGTAGTCTATAGCGTCCTGGAATCTAGCGGTACATTGCACGCCGAGCCTACGAGGACCAGCACGGTCGCCCATTCGGTCAAAGGCACCCTAGGTCAGTTGCCAATAATTTGTTCGCAGACCGACCAACTTTCCTGACGTATCCCAAAACTGTACCAAAGTCACGAAAGTAGAACAGCCATTCCCCACTCCTTCCAAGAAAACTTGCTCGTTGAAGAATAAGGACGGTAAGCACTGTGAGGTTTTGACCTGCACTCGAGGCACGGGGACGTGCTCGATGGGCAGGAACGGATGCACGTCCTCCGGTCTGACTGGAGATAGTGCATCCGTCGCCTGTCTTTCGTGCCAGTGCACTGAAGATGCCTAGAGGCGTGGAAAACGATTCGAGACACTAGATCTTCGAGGCAAGAGTTTAAAGGATACATTGGTAATCGATAAAAGCAGAACAGATCTTACATTATTAGGACATTGCATAATGCGCGTTTGATCCTAAGTATTTTTTCCCCTGAATTATAAAGAGATATGATGAGCTGCTTTCCTTGAAATTAATTGGAGTGTGAGTCCTTACGGGAAATTTGAGATGATGGGCCGTGTCGCTGGAGCTTACATCAATGGAAGGGCTTAGATGTCCTTTTGAATTCTGCGTGACAGTGCTTCTAGCATGTTGCCGTAAAAGCGATAGCTTCGTATGGAAAACCTTTCGAAAAGATCTCGAAAACGATGGGGTTTGCGTCGATGAAGGAACAGACGAACTGCGTCCGTGACGTGTTTGGCACCCGTCGGCACATCCCGAGTTCGGTTTGCTGGCAACTCACTCAGTGACACTGGTTGACCGGCTCGTTTACTGCCAAATTGCTGGTACAGAACTTTCTCTCTCTGCTAGATCTTTTCGAAGGGACGTGCTCCTCCCACGGAGGCAGGAAACAGGCTACAATCACATTCGCATCAAAGCATTCCAGGATACTCTGACGACGGGACGTGGAAGCCGACGATTCATGAAGGCGAGCGTGCATGCCGAGTTGAAATGGATGGAATAATACACAATCCAAGAAGTCGAATCGAGGGTAGAGGAGTCTTCGAATGAGTCCCCGGATGGAAGGAGAGAGCTTTGTTGACTGTCGAGCTTGGGCGAGGTTTCAGCACGATAGCACGATAGCGTGCCTCAGGTGAGTTGCGCAAGTTACACTTCCCCGTCCGTCCCCTTCGTACCCACTGTATAGTGTTTACACAATCAGCGTCAGTATCAGGACAAAATACCGACGCGAAAGTAATTATTGCTGCTCCAATCATCTGGTAGTCTCCAAACGCCACGAAGCTCAGGTTGAGACGAGGGAACAGATGCTCGGAGGCTTGGCTGGATTTGCGCAAGGCATTTGCCCATACGGATTCCAGGCCGTCCACAAACTCGTCGAAGACGCGATACAAATCCGCCAAGACCACATCAGTCGCAACTTTTCATTGGGATTTGGGAATCGAAGAAACTTCCTAGGTGACTCATTCACGTATCTTAGCAACAACTTATATTTATTCAAAACTACCTATTTACAGAAACTACTTACAGGGATATACGTCAAAGAGCAGAGAGAAGAGCATATGTGAGGAGAAAGCATAGGAAGAGAGAGGAAAGCATGGATGCGAAGATGCGAAGAAATGTCAGAGCGGGCTGTGAAGCGCAAGTTCAGGACGATGATGGAACGCCTTGGTGGTCGCCATTGGCGAGTGCCTTCGCCTCCAGGAGCGTCATCCCCTCGAACTTGAATTTGTCGAAATCCTTGGTCCAGAGCCTCGAACGTCCGGCGAATAACTCGAATATTTCGCGACATATGTCCAACTTCTCGTGTAATCCGAGATAATATAGGCTGAAGATGCGCCGATGGTAATAGTACTGGTACTTGTTGGCTTTCTTCTTGCATTCAGGATTTTCACGGAAATGTCGGTCCAACGAGTCGAAACGTCCGAAGAGAGCAAGGCATTTGGGGCAAAAACACTCTGCCGGTACGTGAACAGCTTGGTGCTTGTCGAGCTCCTTCCTTTGCTTCGACGTGTATCCACAGTCTGGGAAGGGGCACTGATGTTCTCCTTCGCTCGTCTGCACGTCATTCAGAAAAAGAGATGAACGGAAGAACGAAAATGGACATACCTGGCATACGATTTTGTTGACTCTTCCATCCTACAAACAAGCGGAGGTCAGTCCAATTTATTCGTATAATCCGGATAAATCGACGTACCCAGTTATCGGTAACCTTCTTACGAATTCCGTCCTTCTTCATCATGATCTTTTGAAACTTCTCAACGTTGATAGCCCATTGCTCAGCCGTAAGATAAGTATAACGGTCCTCGGTACGGTCGCCTGTGAACTTTGGCTCCAGAATGCACTTTCTAACGTCCTCGATTTCGCTCATCTTGACTTTGCGATAAGCAGAATCGATGTCGAATGCATAAGCGAAATCGCGGACTCGTTTAACGGAAGATGTGACCGGGCGGGAGGGCTGTTTACCATTGGATGCAGGAGATGTAGTGGCTTTGCGTGCTCGACGAGGGGCTTGAGCAGCGTCTGGGTTGTTGACAACGGAGGACGTAGTGTCGGTAAGCTTCCTTCTCTTCGCACTTTTTGGTTGCGAAACTGATTTGGATCTCTTCTTGCCAGCCACATTGGCAGAGATAACTATCTTTACGCAGAGTGGTGGGCTGTCTTGATCCTCAGACGAAGCGGCTGCCAATGGCTTGGGAGCCTTTCGGGCGGGTGCACGGTTCTTGCGAGCGGCGCGACGCGAGGAGTGACCACTGGCAATGGCAGGACTGTAGTCAGAATCTGCGTCGTCGTCTTCAGGCTCTGGCTCCGATTCAGTAAGTCGCTCATCATCCGTCGGGGTGACTTCAGGGAGCGCATGTGCGACTGATGAGGACGCGACGGGAGGAGTGGAAGCGTGGACAGCGACGCGTCGGCTGTGCGGATGAATAATGTGTCTGTCAGACAGAGGAGTCGTGAGCTCTTCGTTACCAGCTTCGGCCAGCTGCGTGCTCTCGTCTTCTGACTCGTCTTCGAAGACGCCTGAAAGATCAGATGCACAGTCCATAGCGCCGTTCTCGAACTCCGGCGAAGGGGCGGGCGGGTCAACAATGAAAGTAGCCTGCTCTGGCAACTCTTCGTCCGCCTCCGGAAGATCATCACATTCCGAGTAGTCGATGAACATCCCGTATTCTTCGAGAGGGGATGTGGGAGGACTTTGCGTCTCGGGCCGGGGCCTTAGGGGCGAAGGTACATCGCTGAACTCATCGTCAGACTCGTCTTCGAAGTCCGAGTTGCTGTCATCCGAGTCGTCGTCATCTGGAGACTCTTGTTGAAGAGCATCTTGGATGAGCGGGGCAGGAAAGGACATGACGTCAAGTTCCATGGGGATGAAGTCTTGGAAAAGAGATGAAGATGTGGGTGATAGAGGGTCCAGCGCCATGTTCGACGAACCCGCGAAGTTGCCCAGGTCTTCGTTGACGCGAAGATGGTCGAAGGTACAAGTCGATAGTGTTGTGTTGTGGTTCAAGGACAACTTAGATGGCGTAACGGTGCTCGCATTGGCCGGCGTGAGCTAGACGGAAGAAGAGAAGAAATCAGATCAAGCGTCTCCCAACAAACGAAAATGGCGAAGAACTCACAATGCCAGTGGATCCCCCACCATCACCCAGGTTGTCAAGGACCTTCTCGAAAGCACCTTGAACACCTCCAACAATGTTCCGTCTCCCAGCGCGATGGACAACGGGGTCGTCGTCGTCATAATAATGATGGTCGGAATATGATGCAGTCGATGTCCACATGTTATCGATAGGCTAAACATCTATCAGTTGTTGCAGCATTGCGATTATGCACGGGTGAGCTTACGTTTTTTTCGATGTAATCCGCGAAAGATTCACGTTTGAAGAAGTCGGGATCATTGAAGTTGAAGGACACTTCGTTCATCATTGGAAATGAGAGGATGTCTTCGCGCCGGGCGATGTTGTGAGGTGAATTGAATGAGACGAAGGAGTGTTGGTGTGTCAACGTTGCCGCTCAGCGGTGTCTGGTGATGAGAGTATTGAAGAGAAAGGGAATGTGTTACGAAAGTTGATTCTGAGGCTTTCAGGAGGGCGAACTGATCAACAGTTGGACGAGAAGTACTCGGATGAGAGCTTTGAAGGGGCCGAGAGGTTAAAGTCTTGTCGAATGAAGCGGGCGAACTGATCAACAGTTTCCGGGAAGTACGATCGGCGTGTGGACTGGCAGCAACGTCGAGGGTGCAGAGGGGGGATGGACGTTGTAGGTGAGTGATTGTGGACTGACAGAGCAGGGTACTTGTATTGACACGTCGCGACGCGCTTTCATGCAACTAAGCGAAACCGAACCACTGGAGGACAATGGGAAAGCGTCGGCCACAGCTGGGCTCGACCACACCTGGACGCTTGGAGCCGGGTTTGCGTTCGCGCGAGTTCTGTGGGCGTCTTCAGGGTCGTAGCTTGGATGACTCTGTGAGCCACCGCGGCTACATTCGTATCACTACGGGATTGTGGTTCGATATATGATGGTATGTTGTTGTATTTCTTTTGCTGGATTGTCTTTTGTTTGCACGCTTTGTCTGCCGCGAGGACGAGGTGGGCGGCACTCGCTGACGCTTCAGTGATGGCCGTTTCTAACACCATGAAAAGGGGATAATGGCTTTTAGCTTGAATAGTAACGCGTCTGAATACGGAGGTCCATATCCACGTTCGAAATGAGATTACTTCCACTGAGACGATCTGGGACGATTGGAATGAGGGGATTTCGACACCCTCAAGATTTGAATGTACCTCTGGCTGCATTTCATCAGCTAGATCTAGGTGTGGAATCGTATGTATAATTTGACTCATACTACTAGGCATACATCCTAGAAATGCGTAATATCCTCAAATACTGACCAGGGTCTTCAGCGTTTCCTCAGTTGAACTTGATCGAGAACTGGATCGAGCGAAAGAGACGCTCGAAGCGTGCCTTACACAGCTTTTGTACGTAAGGATTGGCGCTTCGATCTGCAAGCAGTGCGGTTCAGGGTTCTGTTGTCACATACGGGAGTACAAAACGATTGGTAACAAAAATGTTTGGGAACAACTGCAATTCCAAATCCAATTTGAAACACACCTGCTGAACTTGCACCAAGTATCTACAGCCTAACATAGTAAGTACATTCTAAGGTCAATTGACACAGTATATATCGGTTACATCAGGCTCGTGATCCCCTCAATGAATTTGTCCACCACGTCACCATGGCAAGCCATATAACTTGTTAGAAGGCCACCCAGTATCTTTTCAAAGAGCTGAAAAGTAATGTAACATCTAAAAAAATATTTGCACCATTAAGCTCGATATTGATAAAATTTGCACAACACGTCTCCCTTTTTTCTTTGGCTCGATCCCATTTCGCGTGTTCACGTCCGGGTAGGAGACATTAAGTAGTCATAGAAAAGCTTACAAGCTATCGCAGCACTTGCTGTGAGAGGGCTCTACCGCTCGCTGAAGCCTGAATGCTTGCTTCCTTTGTGTATTTACACTTATCGCTTGCAGTGGCCGCTGCAACTCGCCCCGACGCACGGTGGGACGGAAAGTTGCCGCGGGTCAGGCCTGACCTTTGACGCGTCGCTTGACTCGAAGTAGGCGCCTACCTATTGGTTTACCGGTCTTCGATAGGCGCTCGAGGCCAACGGTCGGAAATCCCTAGTAATGTAACAAATGACAAGCCCAAGCGACTACAAACGGCTTCATTTCACCATGTCTCAATAACTTCAAGTTCCATACCGTCTCAAAAGTCACAGTGTTGCCGCCTTGGCAAGCTCGTTTGCACGATATTCTCTGGGTGACACAAGCATACGTTCAGCATTGCGCAGAAAACATGAGGACTTACCATCGGAGCAAAAATATTCCCGCGTTACTAGTAGCTCACTATGGGTTTAGCTGCGAGAGTCAATTACGCGAAGCCGTGATTTGATACTTCGACAAGATAGTATCATTCATTAAATTGCCAGAAGCTATTGGAGTTTGCAGCATTTCGTTTGACGATTTCTTCCGTTACTTACTCCTTTTTGGTACCACTGTCAGCACTAATATTGCTGGTGAGGCATCAAACGAGTTAGCAAAGGAAGAGACACCCACTCCAGAGAATCGTCGTAGGGGGCACGAGTTTCTCATGTGTAACGGTAAGCCTGAATGTTTACACTTCACATACTGAGGTGGTAAATAAAGAGAAAACACATACAGAATTCACAAAACAGCTTTCGTGTCTTTGCCTGGATACCAAACGGACGGCGCAACGATTATGGAACTTGTCGCTTTGCTCTAAGTCCATCGTCCTCCGTGGCGCCGGTCTCGTGAAGAAGAACGAGCGCCTAACCTGTTGCACACAACTAAACAACTCAGTTTGACAGCGCCAAGATAAAATTAGGGCTACTCACCAGCAAAGGGTGTCGGTGGTGCAATACCGGCTAGAAGTACACGTCGAAGTCATCACATGAAAACTTCAGTAGTCGCAAATGTAAAGCTGCGCTGAAGTATTTGCCGTAGCGATAAATTTTCGCGTATTCGACATTTGTTTTTCCGTTCGGGGAGCGGAAAATGTGCACGAGAGGAGGCAAATTCGCTATCTTGAGGAATATCGAAGTTCCATCCGTCGAAAACTCACCAACGGTACGACGTGTTCGCGCGATAGTGTCGCAAGTGACTACTTCTCGATGGGCGCTTATTGGAGAAAACATACGCGAAAAAAGCCAATCAGCGAAGTGCACGTAGGGAGCGGCAGTGAGCAAAAACCTCTACGGCCCGGGGAATAATGAGGTCCATGTCCTCGTATAAAAGGGAAGAGAAGTTCCCCGTCTGTTCTTCATCTCCTAGATCTGAAATAACTCGTATAAGCTTAGAAATAAAAACCACCATCAGAATCCCTCACCTTACATATAAAATGCAGCTCAAATTCACAGCAGCTCTCTTCGCCTCGTCCCTCGCCGCCATGGCCCTCGCTGGTGACGTTGGCGCTGGCGCTGGCAGCGTTGACGCTCTCCTAGGCGTCGGGGCTGTCCTCGATCGCGGGACGTCTGCACGAGACATCGACCGTGAGCGTTTTCGTGCCCTGTGGTGCTCGCAAGGAGCCATAAGCTAATAATGTTTCGTCGTATAGCGATGCGCAACGAGCCCTTCCTCCCCCAGCTCGACAACGCGACGTTTGTCAATCCCTACGTGCTCCCGAATGAGTATCCTGCTCATGCGCAGATGATGTTCCGTCAGTAGTGGCCCAGCAAAGTCTTCAGAAACGCGGACTAACTCATAGAAATTTTCTTTTCGGTTTGCAGTCCACAGCGTATTGGATAACAGCGGGCCCTCGCGCGCAGAGCCCACCCGTACGAGCGCAACCACCGCATCGGCCATCGACGCCCAAGGTACGAAGCCGTCTCCACTTATACGAACGGCAATCATACTTACATTCTGATACGACCCCGCCCCAGGTACATCCGCAGCAGAGCCAGCACCCTCACCCACCCCCTCCGGATCCTGTTCGCTGAAGAACAAAGGCGGAAGCCGCTGCGATAGCTTCACATGCCTCCGGGGCACAGGGAGCTGCTCCATGGGCAGCGACGGAAAGTGCAAGGGATCTGGGTTGACTGGCAACAACGCGTCGGTTGCTTGCCTCTCTTGCTCTTGCACGAAGGATAAGTAGAGAGATGAAGATTAAAAGTCGTGGATGTAGATGTCTGGGCTAGTGTCCAGGAGAGAATAGATTAGAATCAAACAAAAGCACATAGATTAGACTTACACACTTAGATAGCATCTATGTTCCGTCTTAATTTACCCTATAGAAGAATAGAGCTATGTTAGTTCAAATTTTCTATATCATCAATTGAAAGACCTTTATAGATGGTTGAGGAATGACAGGCCGCTTCATCAGAACTTACGCTCCTGTGCGCTTTTCTTTCATTTTTCGGATACTATTCAAGAATGGCGTCGAGTTTTGAGCCGCGCAGGAAGAATCGTTAACAACATTCGTGTTTTAACGATGAGGATGTTCCGGCAAGACACGGAGAATGAATGAGATAACGAGGAGCCCCAGCATTCCGACTCGTCTGAATTTTTGATCTCAGATTGCGCTCAGGAAGGATCCAAGATTTCAGAGGCCCGCCAGTCGTACTTCTCTCTCATGTGGAGCTTCTTTTTGAGAACCTCCATCTATCGAGATGTAAATAGAGAAAGGCAGAGAATAAGATTTGATAAACTTACACAAGCTTTGTCCAGCTATTTCGAAGGCGCTTGTGGGTTTTTTTTGGTAGCCAACTGTTTCTCACTGGTAGAAAGTGGTAAGTCAGATGAAGGTGCACGGTCGAGATCTCTCCATCCTCCACTTGTAGGCCATAGAGATATCAACGATATCGCACTCCTCGTCAATCTTCCTAAACGGCGCTGCATGAGTTTCACGCGCTTCATGCACCTGAAACTTTAAACCTTCCAAGTAATAAATTGAAATATGGGTCAAGAGGCCAGCTTCGCGTGGATGGATGGATGGATGGCCATGGATGGCCATGGATGGAGTTGGCAGCGTTCGTGGACGTGTCATAAAAAGGCGCCCGTGCCGAATACGGAATAAGGTTCAAGCTAGGCGCCATCAATGGCAGCTACTGTTAGAGGTGCATCGGATTTTGCCGGAATACATTGTATTGATCTGTCGAGTTCTCTTCGCTCATGCACTTCTCTCAAAACTACCCTCATTGACTTATGATCGTATTTGAAAGATACCTTGAGTATGTACTGAGAACTCGCGTAATGGAAGACAGGACAGACTTAGAGAGCATCTTACTTTTCTGCCCTTGATCCAGGCCCAACGGAGTCGGACAGATGCCGCGCGCATGCATATGTAGATCGCAGCCCGCCTGAATCGACGGCTGAAATATCAATTCTTTTATCTACACTTAGCGCCATAGACATCAGTATGAAGAGCACATTACGGCCGCGCATTAGTATTCAATGCGTTCCGATAACTCCGAATGGATCGTCAGCATGCTCCATCACCCCAGGCGAAGATTTCGCCGAATGGTTGACTCCAACGCAGCGCACCTTCCTTCTCTTGTAATTATACTACCACGACCGTCCTCCCGGAATCCTTGCGGAACCTCGAATCGTGGAATTACAAGGAGAAATCCAAACACTAGTTCGTGTATTATGACATCTCAACTTGAAGACCTCCGAGGAAGTGTCACATCTAACACGTCGTCCTTGGTATCGAGATTGTTAGATTCGCGACGCACTGCATGTATCGAGGCGAGAAACCCAAATACTTGCTTGCTTGCCGTTCGGCACAGATGATGTGTTCGAGGGTTTGAAACTCATTGTGATAGACGCAGGGATTCGTCCGAGTCGATCATCTAGCTTCAAACCTCGTGGGTATCGGCCGCATACAGGCGACTGCGTCATTTCATCATCATATCAATTTTCATGACCGAGGTGTATGTTTCCTATGTATGCATCGACCTACTGTATGTCAGTGTTAGTGTCAGGAACACGACGTTAAAATGCCAATCAACGCCAGTGCACGTACTTCTTGTGATAATAATGAAGGGCTTCAATGCGGTGTGTTGCCGAGTAATATTAACGGTGTTGAACGTCAAACGTCCTTCAGCAAGTTGCTGTCATGATATCTTTGAAATCTGGGCGATAGATGAAGAACACAGTCAGAAGACTTGCTGAACTTGAAATCAATGCATTGCTATACCCGCATCCCCTTCGACGTCGACAAGCCTCGATGTTCAAATACAGCACATACACACGAAAACGAGAGGTCAGCGGGACAGCACTCGTGATAGATGTATGATGTATATCACCCTTGAGAGAAATTTACGCCTGTCCCTTGGAACCCGAATATCCATCAAACCTCCCGAATACATTTAGGCGCCCGTGCAAAAGGCGTCTATTTTAGAGTTCTCCCCCCAATCTCATTTGATTCTCAACACGAGGTAGGCGGTGCAAAGCAGCGGGTGAAATGATACATGATAGACGCTCGCAAATTTCGTCATGGTCGTCGATCACTAAAGTCGCCGTTGGAAGCTCAATTTAGCATACGTGCAGGTGACGGCGAACGACTGTAATGTGCCTTTCATACCGAGGCTTCAATTGCGGCTGAGAAGAAGCTCGAAGGGTCTTATGCGTGGATGCCAACAGTGTCCGGTTGTGTGAATGAAAAGTTTCGATCAAATTAGGAAGTACGAGCCGTAGATCGAAGCTGGGCGGTACGCAGCGTATCTGTTTGACTAAGGATATTCAAGTTCGTTTGAGGATCGATGAAAAACAAGCGCGGACGTACCCTGAGTTCATGGCGACCTTTCGTGTCAGGAACACGACATTGGAATGCCAATCATCGTCGCCATCATCGCACGACGACGGAGCTGCTGCGACCGTTGACCTGCAGAAAAGAACGAAATTAAAGACACGCGTCATCTTGCGGATAAAGTCACAACGCCACTTGTTGAGTCTCGCCGCGCTGAAGTAATATTAATCTGGGTCGATTGGACGGCGTAAGAGAAGAATCACTGAAGGCGACGGCGACGGCGAGTCGCCAGGCATCGCCCCTCCGCCTTCGTACTGTTGAATTGAAGGATTCTCGACTCCCGCATTCAATCCGTAGTATTCATGAGAGTAAATCCCTTGCGCGCGCGAGTCGCTGCTCAGATGGCTCTGAAGATCCGCGAAGCTGCAGAACTTGACGCGCTGGGAAGGCGATCGAACGGCGTCCATGAAGCGATCTCGGCATGCAACGGGCGCAATTGTTTCCTTGCGTAGAGAAATTTCTTTCACCGTTACAGAAGTAGAACGCCGAGAGTGCTGGCCGCTGGCCGCCGTTGTTTTTCATATTCGCACTGCGGCGGCTGCCAACTAGTATCCGCGGTGAGACCGAGATTTATAGATGTACATCTACGCCGTATTTTCGCCTTGCAATGAAAAGCAGAAATACGTTAGTGAAGGCAGATATTCAGGAGGTCGGGACTGACTTACAATACTAGGCCGGTTCTCCCTGACAAACTGCATGCGTGTCAAACATTAGCAGTCAGTTCTCTGTACAAAATCTAAAGCAACACACATACAACTCCTCAACCTCGGAAGTCCAGCACGGCGAATTATCCAAACCTGAGAACCGCGACAGAAGAAGTGATTCTGCCGAACGCACGGTATAAGCGAGAATACGCAGCCCTCCGACCGGCATCGTACAATCTGGATAGAGATCTGGAGAGAAAAGATCAGTCAGTAGATTGAGGCACAAGATGTTAGGAAATTGAGTGTCCGTGAATTCGAAACCACCTCGGATTCGGAAGTAGGAAGACCTGAAGGGGGCAGAGAGAATCACTTGAAGTACTTTTGTAATATTCATATCTGGCCATAAACGTTATGGACATGCGTCGTCATAAAGGAGAGAGAGAAAGCAGTATGTGACGATAATGCAAGGGATGCGGTATATGGGGGGTTTTGTGTACGTACGGAAGAGGGGGAAGCTGAAGAAAAAGACAGCTTGAACCAGAAGCTGAAGTAGGATCGGGAACAGCAGCAAAGCAGTCGAGCGAACAACACCGAGAGAGAATCACGATCATCGATGAGAGGGAGGAGAAAATGAATGAGCTATGATACATTTTCGTTGCCATGCACGCATTGCTAGAAAGAACGATAAAAAGGAGAATCGAAAGAATAAAAGAGTGAAGAGGCAGAAGAGGAGAGAGAATATGAAACCAGTGAAGATGTAAGTGATTAAAAAGCAGAACTTAAAAAATGAGTTCTATGTAGTATTTGTATCCGAGAATCAATGCAAAATGTGTGGTGTGGTGTAAAGCAGGTAGGCAAAGTGAAGAGAGAAAGAGACAAAGGAAACGAGAGACGGAAAGCTCTATGCAAATCATGTACGAGAGAACCAAGAAAAACTTGAGCGCGAACTTTTTTTCATTGGGTGTTCATGTGGTATGTATGTGCGATATGTTATTGGTGTGTTGCTGGGGGAGGGACGGGAGAAGCAGCAGGGGATGGCGGTCGTCCGCCCCATTTCTTGTATATTGGGTCGTCCTTGTCCGTCTCCGGGTGGATCTGCATCTTTCCTTCCCATAGCGCAGAAGAAGAACGAGAAGGGTCGTTGTGCGCCGGGTCTGATAACGAGCCTGGTGCGGGTGCCCAGCCAGCGGCGATCGAAGAGACGACGAGCGTCGGTACCATCGTCATGATTGATGACGGTCTACAAGAAAAATGATGAACTCAGTCTTCATGAAAATGAAAAGAAATGGTAAGCAAAGACGCACAAATTCTGCTTCTCCGCTGCCTCTGCCGCTGCCGCCTTCCGGCTCATGCCCACAAAGCTCGAGCCACGCATCCGCCCGCCGCGAACGTTCGCGAAAGTGTGGAGGTTGTCCTTGACCTGCATAATCGCGTCGTTCCACTGCCCATCTTCTACTGCAGGATGAACAGTTGGTAAAGGAGTTTCGCCGCCCTTCATGATACGGAGTTTGACGAAGAGACGCTCGACGGGTTCGTTAGGGATGCAGCGGATGAGGGCACCAAGCGGTAGGGAGATGACACCGAGGGCGAGGGAGATGCCCCAGTCGCGTCCGTTGAGGCGCGTCACTTGGAAGGCATGCGAACCGACGAAGATGATCAGGACCTGACCGGCGATTTCTATACATCTCGTTAGTGAACTAATAAAGGGGAGCTAGAAAAGAGACGCGACGCACCGATGAGCGTGATGATAATGAAGTAATAATTCCTCAAAATCCCCTCGAACACATTCAGCTTATTATCAATCCTCCTCGAATTGATCGAATTGAAGATCTGCGCAAACACAAACGCGTTGAACACCAGCGTATCCCTCTTCAGCTCGTTATTGATCTGGATCGAATCGTTGCCGGGTACGGGCACGTAGTTGAAGATCGCGTTGCCAGCGAAGTGGAACACCAGAATCACCACCGTCTGATACGCTGACTGTCCGAGGATCTGCTTGTACATGTCCACGCTGAAGAGCGGCGCGTGTCGTTTCTCCGGCTTGCGGTCGAGGAGAGACATCGAAGCGGGGTCGGTGGCGAGCGCGAGGGCGGCGAACGTGTCCATGATGATATTAATCCAAAGCAGCTGCACCGCGCTCAGAGCACTCGTCTCGCTCGCGCTGGCGACGGCGGTCGCGAACGTCACGATCACCGCCGTGATGTTCACCGAGATCTGGAACTGGAGGAACTTGCGCACGGCGTCGTTGACGCAGCGGCCCCACATGATCGCTTTGACGATGGATGCGAAGTTGTCGTCCATGAGGATGATGTCGGAGGCTTCCTTTGCGACCTCGGTGCCTGCGATGCCCATCGAGAACCCGACGTGCGCGGACTTGAGAGCGGGACCGTCGTTCGTGCCGTCGCCCGTCACGCCTACCACTTCGCCCAACTCTTTCAGCGCGTCGACAAGCATTTCTTTGTCCGTAGGAGAAGACCGGGCAAGGACTTGTAAGCGGGGTACGACAGAAAGACGCTCAGACTCAGGAAGCTGCCTGAAGACAGGCCCTTCCATGATAATACCGCCAGGCGTGAAGATCCCGCACTGCGTCGCAATAGAACGCGCAGTGAGTACGTTATCCCCCGTGCACATCTTGACCTGCACACCCGCACGCTGGCACTGTGCGACGGCCTCGCGCACTCCTTCTCGCAGAGGATCCTCGATACCAGTTATGCCGATGAGCGTGAGGTCCCGGCAGAGCAGTTCGTAGGGCACTTCGTCTGTATCTTCTGAGTCGGCGTCTTCACCTGAGGGGTTGGCGTTCGATTCGTTGGAATCGGAGACGCGCACGTCGACGGGCTGCTTGGGCGGCCAAGAGTCCAAATCGCGATAGCACACCGCGATCGTCCTCAGCATCTGATTCGCATAGAAAATGATCGTCCTCGAAATATTGTCCTTCGACAACTCGTCAATCTCCCTCGTCTCCACCTCCTTGCTCTCCTCTCTCTCCTTGCTATCCGTCCCCGGAGGAGTAACCACGACATGCCTCTCACACTTCTTCGTCAAAATCTCGCTCGCACCCTTCAAGTACACCCTCCACCTCCCCTCGCCGATCTTCACCACCACCCCCATCGCCTTCCTCTCCGAGCTAAAGGGGATCATCTGCACCACCCGCGCGCGCTCGCGCACCCGGGCGTAGTCCTCCCAGCCCATGTCCTTCGCAAACGCAAGCAGCGCCGTCTCCGTCTTGCTCCCCACGAATACGCGTTGACCGGTGGTGGGATCCACGTCTTCAAACGCCGTCGAGTTCACCGCGATCGCCTCGTTGAACACCCCTTCCAACGCCCTTCCCAAACATTCACCGAGCGCACTTTGGTCGAGCGCGAAGTCATCAGGGTGTTTCCGTTTCCTCCTCCCCTCCTCCACTTTCTCCTTTGACAAGCCGGGTTCCTCACCAACGTTCGCGCGCCCCTCGTTCTCGCTGAGACCGCGCACGAACTTCGCGTGGATGCCAACAGAACCGGCGACGACGCTCATCTCGTTGCGCGTAAGCGTGCCGGTCTTGTCGGTGCACACGACGCTGGCGTTCGCCATCGTCTCGCAGCTCCCCAGCACGCGCACCAGCAGCTTCTCCTTCGTCATCCTTTTCGTCGCGAACGCCAGCGCGAGCGTCACCGCCAACGGAAGGCCCTCCGGCACCGCAACCACGATTAACGTCACACTGATAATTAAGATCTGCACGAACGCAAGCCCTTTCTGGTTCGCCGTCCGCACGGGGTTGTTCGTGCCGAGTTGGACGAAGAAGCGGATGAGGAGGGCGACGAAGAGCAACAAGCCTGCGAGAGAACCGAGTTTCGCGATGAGCTCCGCGAGCCAGTTGAGCTTCGCCTGGAGGGGTGTGTTCTCCGCAGGGCGGGCAAGTGCGAGGAGGATTCGACCATTGAACGAACGCGGGCCGACGGCGATGACGACGTAGCTGCCGACGCCTTCGAGGACCTTCGAGCCGGAGACGATGAAACAATCTGTGTGACCTGGTAATGTACCTTGACGTGTTAACCGTTGAATCGTAGCGTAGGGCATCTTCTTGATAGCGTCCGACTCGCCCGTAAGGCCCGACTCGTCGCATTTCACGTTATGGCCCTCCAAGAAAATACCGTCGCAGGGCACGATCTCGCCCGGCTCCAGGAGCGCGATATCTCCAACTACCACTTCCTACTCATCATGAGCGATTAACTCGTTTTCTTCATAACCCAAGACAAAAAATTATTGCGCACCTTGACATTGACGACCCTCTCCCTGCCCCCTCTGATCACCTTCACCGTGCGGTCTTCCTTCTTATCGTTCAGCGCCTTGAACTGCCTTTCCTTCTGCCAGTCGTTCACCGAGCCGACGCCCACGACGATGATGACAGCGACCATAATCGCGACACCTTCGACCCAGTCAACTGGGGGTTCCGTGCACTCTTTGCTAACCTGTAACACACCAATTCATCGCATCGTCAATTATTATGCTAAACTCAAGTTTTTGAACATTTTTTGAATTTCCGCCAACGCACCTGATTCCCATTAGAATCCGTCGTCACACCACAGCTAAACTGCCGATCACTCGTAGGCGTCCCGAAGTCCTGGAACAACCCCAGCGCGAGCGACACCACAGCGGCGATCGTGAGCAGCACGAGCACCTTGTCCTTCAGCGCGAGCCACATGAGCTGCAGCAGCGACTTGGACGCGCGCGAGGGGAGGGCGTTCCGCCCGTAGACGCGCTGGCGGTCGGGGAGGGAAGCGGGGGTGAAAGGCGGGAGTTCCGAAGAGATGTTGTTGTTGACGGAATCGGAATCATCGTCGTCGCCGTTGTCCTCTTCGTCGTAATCTTCAGGTGTACGCTTCTTCTTCTCATCGCCTGGAGCACCAGCAGAGTCGGATGAAGAGGAAGAATCACCGACATCGACTCCCCACCCCCTCCGCACGCCCAGCCCGCGCATCACACCCCTCACGCCGCCCATCTCTCGTAGACTCTCCACGCTCTTCGGGTCGACGAGCTTTGCTAGCGAGAGGGGGGCGAGCGCTGCGGGGAAGGGCGCGGGGTCGGTCGTTTCGGAGGCTTGCATGCGTTCGAGGAGGGCGTGCGGGTCCATGTTGGCTTCGTCGGCGTCATCTTCGTCGGCGTCGTTGCCTGAGGATTTAGGTGGGGGATTGGAATTGGAGTTGGATGAGGGAGAGGAACGCTTCAACCCAATGCGCGCGAGGAAAGAGGTCGAGCTCGCAGCTGGGTGCTCGTCCTGCGCTCCTTTTTCCACATCTCCTCCCTTCTCCCCTTTACCGTACTCCTTCCCATCGCCATCCTTCTCCCCATCCTCCCCAACCCGCGTACTCGCATGGCTCGGGCGCGGACTCGGCGGCACACCCACCACGGTCCCCCCAGGACTCAACCCCCCACCACCACCAGACCGGTCTCCTCCACCAATCGAAGGCACAGCCAGCGTGATACTCGTCCTCCTCGAATGCGCATCGTCCCCGTCATACATATCATCCTCCGCCTCCGTAGTATACTCCCCATCCGTACTCGGCCCGGGGGAGCGAGAGCGATTGCGTTGCTGCTGTTGCGCGTAGGTGACGTAGGCAGAGTTCGGGGAGAGGAGGAGCGGGGAGGGTGCGGTGTAGCTGTTGCTGCCGAGGCTTCCACTTGCTTGATGTGAGGGAGGATGGGATGGCGAGGGCGAGTGTGAGGACGACTCGGCGCCGTCTGCGACCGTCTCGCCCGAGTCGCTGATGAAGGACGCGTTGCCTGCGCTGTTCTTCCGTCTATGCCCCCCTCCACCTCCGCTCACAGCACCACCCTCCTCATCCTCGCCGCTATACCCTCCCTCCCACCTCGGAGTGAGCAATCCCAAACTCCCCATCCCAGAGCTCGCCTCTGGTCTGTTCTCCCTTAACGCAAGTGTTGTCCGATTGTTGTTGCCGGGTGTCGAGAGGGAAGAACGTGTGGAGAGCGTCGGAGAGGGTGGGATGGAGAGGGCTGGGGGTGTGAAGAGAGAGGAAGAGCCTGCGGTAGGTTGTTCAGTCGTGTCGGGTTTTGGCTTCGGAGAGACGGAGGTGAAGAGGCCTGATGCGCCTCCCGTGCGACCTCGAGGAGCGTCTGCGTCGTAACTGTATAGAAGGGAACGGAGAGGTTAGCGACGGTGTCATCGCGATAAATTAAGATGAGAACGAAATAAAGAATTCAGAAGAAAATGAAAATGAATGGAGCGGACGGAGTAAACGTCAGCAATTCGTTGTCAATACCCCCGCACACGCCCTTTAGAAGAGATGTCGAAGAGCTGCGAGATTCATCGCGAGAACCAATGCAAAATACAGTAGAAGTAGAAGAAGAAGATGGATAAAAGATGGATAAAGTGGTAGAAGGTTTCCGACGACGTGCATTGCATTGCCTCCCGCTAACGGAAGGTATTGCGAGAGGTGAAACGCGAAAAGTCGGAAAACGAGAGGAAAGAAAAAAAGAGCTTTCCCAACGCGAAACCAGCGCAAGAGAGGAGCGAGGGAGGCTAGCAACACCTCGTTCGTGCCTGCCGAGAAGTCTTCCAAACGCGTGCACGTTCTTCCTTCAACGGGCGGCCGTCGTCGAGCACATCTTCGCCTGCACTGGGAGCAGGCCATCTTGCCCAAGCCGTTAGAGTTATAGTTGAGAGGGATGTTCGTGCGATTCGCGGCGGCGACGACGATGGCGGAGGGAGGTTGGGCGTGAAAACGGTGGTGTGCACGGCGAATGTGCCTCTTCGAGATCGTCACAGTGCTGCTTGCCTCACCCTCCTCGTTTGCGCCATCGAGTCGGCTGAGGACGTTGCAGGCGGGCGTGAAAATGGTGGTGTTGTACACCGTTCGATTTCGCGTTCGCGTTCGAGAAAGTTACTGTGCTGCACCTCGTATCCTCTCGTGAAAGACCCAGCGAGAACGCGAAGAAAAAAGTGGAAAGAGAAAAGAAAAAGAAGGATAAACGGTTGCATTGCCTCCCGCTAACGGAAAAACTGCGAGACGTGAAACGCGGAAAGCGGGACGCGGAAACGAAATTGAGGACGTGAAGACAAAAAGTGTCCGCCCCAACGCGCGAAATGACGAAAGAAAATATAAAGAGAGTAAAAGAGAAGAGGACGTACGAATGTTGTGACGACGATGGTTGTGGTTGAAAGTGAAGATGGTGTGGTTGGGATGAAGCTTGGCGGTCGTGCGGAGGGTGCGGGTCCGATGATGATGAGCTCGTTGATGGCGACGCCTCGCTAAGACCCTGTCCCTCTCCTGGCACCCCAACAATTCCTCCAGCAGGATGTGTTGAAGAGGACGAACCACCGTTAAGAACGTCTGTGCTGGCTGGATCTGAGTTTGGATCTGCATCTGGCTGGAAGACGGCGATGGCAATCTCGGGCACTGGCGGGCTCGTCATCGTCCTTCAATTGTCTGTCGATGGATGGGTGAACAGCGAGTACGTGGGTAGTAGGCGCCCGAGGATAGTCGGGTCGAGTGGGTGGATGGATGGATGGGAGCGGCTGGCTGGGAGAGAGAAGAGGTAGACGCCTGGCTGGTTGAGTGGTTGATGTCCGCCGTGCAGCGTGCTCGTTCCAGCGTGTCTGTCTGGTTCGGTTTCCAGTCTCTTTCCGGGGGACACTCAAGCGCCCGTCCTCTTATCTACCAAAACTCGTTGCACCGCCTGTGCTGTGGACAGGAGTCGTCGTCGTCCGTCAGTCGACTCGTCGAGGGAAAGAGAGAGGGAGGTGAAGTGAAAAGGGAAGTGAAAGAGAGAGAGACGATATAACAACCCCGCCGCCCCTGAATCCGGTGCAAGGCGATGAACGCTCCCGATTTAGAAAAGAGGTTACGTTACGATCACGTTGGCCCAATCAGCGCACGACGGCGGAGCGAGAAAGGGTGTCTGCTTGGCTGCTCCATCCGTCGTCTCGTTGTCGTCTTGCACACTTCACCGCTTCTCGCTCGCTCAATCCCTCCGCCCATCCTTCGACCTCTCGATGACTAGACAGTGAAGACTCTGGACTGAGCATTTATAATGCAGAGGTCCAAAAGTCTTGCGCTCCAACTAACCACCCCGCACTGCTCACTGCCCTCCGTACTTCGCTGCTGTTTGTCGCGTTTCCACCGGGTCACGGCTTCCCATTTCTTCGTACGTGTTGCTCGAACCTCGTACGACAACCTCAGTCAGCGGGGATTTTGGCTTCAAAATACTGTGTAGGGTGTACAGTGCCTAGCGATGGAGGGTAGGTAGGCCGCGACGCAATACAACGTGTTTGCGCCCCGTACCCGCCACGTCGGCAATGAACACCAAGCGCACTCGGCTTCTACCAACGATTTATTGTTGTTGGCAGTGACGTTGTCTACGACGAACCTACGCACACAATACCAAGGCTTTACATTCACCACGTCTCTAATCTGCATCGCACAACCATCGAAATTGGTGGCGAAACCTCATACCAAGCACCACCCAAGGCCTCCAAGCACCCTTGGCCAACCTCCACACAACCCCGTTTTGCAATGCCTACCTGCTACCACCAAACAAGACGATCTCACTATCAAGCGAAACCTACACTCCGCCACGCCTTTCCGTGCTCTTTTCCGTGCCTTTCGTGCCCGAGCTGTCGCATATCCCTCCTCCGCAGCAACTCACTAATCCATGCCTGCAGGACACCGCTCTTGGCCATGCCATCTCTTGCACATTCCCTCCCCGAGCTCCGTCCTTCGTCGAGGCCTTGCAACTGAACTGAGTGTCTCGCTAACTTACAGGTGAATTTGGTGATGCGGTGCGTCGGCATTCTTCCTTCCCTATCCTCTTTCCTCTCTTCTCCATATTTTCTCCTTTCGGGATCTACTTTGCCCCCTCAACTGCGCTCCTCTTCTCCTATCCAATCCTCGTCAAACATTTCGCGCACAGCTCTTGGCCGTCCACCACTCATCTCTGTCTCGCAAACGTACTTGTCATTCTAGCGAATTTGGCAGAATTTCAAGACGAAGACGATGCGGTGCGTCGGCATTTCAAATTCTTCTGTTCTTCTTCTGTTCTTCTGTTCTTTTTCTCGTGTGTTTTCTCTTTCCCCCTTGACTGCGCATTTATCTTTTCCCTTCCAAGATGCATCCGCAGTTTACGTTTTGGTTTTGTCACACATATCCTCCTTCGCCCGCTGGCTTTCAGTGATGATACAGTGCGCACAGACACTGCATTCACGGAGATCTTTGAAAACCTGAGACTTTTCTTTCCCTCTCTAAATCTCTACCTCTCTCGACGTGTCACAACGGAATTTGAGGAGTTTTCCGTCCTCCCATTTCCATATGTCAATTTCAATTTCAAATATCAAGTACAGTTTACTCCTTCTTTGCATTGCCTCGCTCACTTCCTCTGTTTCTCTGTCTGTTATCACCCCATCCCCTTCTTTCAGCCTTTCATCGCATCGCCATCCGAGTCTCCCATCTTTGCTCGACTCGAACTCGGATACATTTTATTTTATCCTTTTCCTCTGATCTCGCTTTGCCATACCATACTGTGACGAAGATATCGCCAGAAACCTCCTCCTTTCTCCGAACCTACGAGCCTACGAACCTGCGCAACTCCATACCTCCATACCCCGCCCCATACGAGCACGTACATACGTAGGTGCGCTGTACAACAGCCTCGTGTTTTACTCGTACTGCGGGGATCGGGGGCGGGGTGGGGCACTGACTGGCTGACTGGATTTAAGCTAATAAGCTTGCGTTTAACTCAGCTCTGGTATCGGTATCGGGACTTCAGTGTAGCGACGACTCGGACAAACTCGAGATCTTCGCTAAACTACACTGCAGTGACTGCACACTGCGTATTGCGTATGTATTACCGTCCGTTACAGTCGCGACGCAACTATACGCCGCGTACATCCTACACGTTATGGCCGTTTTTTTTTGGCTTTTCTTTTCTTTTCTGACAGCCTTACGACTTCGTCTTCGACGTCCACTGCTTCCGCCTCTCGATGGCTTTGCATTCCAATGCGGATACGATTACTCGTCTACGAGCGAGGCGCTGGATCTTTAAGCGAGCAGTTGCTCTGGGAGTGGTGGCAGGAGCTCTGCGTTCTGCTTTCGCTCTGTGCATGCATGTGCAATGCTGCATAGTACATACGCCTATATATCAAGGGAAATTCCTATCCCTTCGCTTCCCGTGCTTCCTATTCAACAAGTGTAGTCGTGCACACCTTGAGACTACAAGCACGTACGTAGCGACGCAGCGTTTAGGTCTGCCACCTGACAGACACACAGACAGACTTTGCTCCAGTATGCGAGTTGTCGCTGTCGTCACACCATGATCTCGAATAGCGATGCTGGATGCTGAGTGGGTTTGTTCCTATCCTATCCTATCCCTATCCCTATCCCTATCCCTATCCTAATATCATTTAATCCGCGCCCCATTCCGATGACTCTCGTCGTCGTCTTTTCGCGACGATTAAAGGTGCATGCATGCGTATAAGGTATGCCATTATTTAATATTCTCGTTCATTGTCCTTGAGCTTGAGCTTAACTCTCAACGCACAGGTCTCAGCGCTCAGCATTGGGACTACCGTCTTCGTATGACAATCGATCATACTGAACAATGCAGACAAGAATATCCTCCCCCCTCTTCCTCTTCTTCCTCCTCTTCCTCGTCTTCGTTACTCACGAGACGGCACGCCGCACGCCGTCGCACACCAAATCCAAACCCATCAGTGGCACTGGCAGCACACGGTAGCATTCCTGTCAATTGCGGTGGGACCCCCCCCCCCCCGTAATGACACTCCACCTTTGGTTTGAGGCCTTTTCCAAGGTCTAATAATATCTTCCTGACTGACTGCGTAGGTGAGTGACAGCTACGAACAGCTATCTTCGTTCAAGGCTGTACTGTGCTGAACTTACATACTAACATAGTGGTATTCTTATCCTTTCCATCAGAGTACTCCAGAAACACCCGGGATTTGACATGGAGAGAGAGGATCGCGTCATGTTCGCGACATCCGAGTTTGAAAACCGGCTGCCAGTGGCCGGCACAAGGAGCAAGCGGTGGATGAAAATAACATGCATGATCCTCGACCCTCTGATTTTGGAGGTGTGAGCGCTAAACATAGTTGACTTGCTCACGAAAACGTGAAATTTCGGTTATCAAGCAGACAGACGAACTCCGGAGGAAGCTGCAGCCAGGCAGTCTGATCTCTCATCCCAGGGGATACTGTACGCAAGAGGCCGTCGGGGTTTCAAGTTTTCGAAATCACGATGTAGCGGGAGGGGGACCACAATATTCTTGATATGTATTTGGAACGAGGAGTAAGAAGAGAAGATCACTCACAATACTACTAGTACCTGCGTGCCGAGTACTTCCGCTTCGTATTGCGGGTGATGGTGCTGCCATTGGTGCATACACCGCGTGCTGCGGATTCTCGGAGTCGCCCTCGGAGTCAGGATGGTTCTCGAGGTGTGTTCGGCAGAACGTCGAACAATTCGCTGTGCCAGCACCAGTGCCTGTCGAACGTCGAACACAAATCTCGCAGCTCTACTTCCTTCGAGTCTTCGAGATATTTGAGCCTGAGCTCTTTTCGCCTTTGGTTTGGTTTATCTTGGTTCCTACCAGTACGTCGTCGAACCACTGGAGTGCGAGGATCCTAGAGAAACCCTCGAAGTGAGGACCCATTGGTATTTTTGTGAGCTTCCCATCTTCGAAACTTTGAGCGGGGGTTGTTGGAGTGGGCTCTTGGCTCTCCTCGATGCGAAAAACAGTTCTAATAGCAATCGGGATCATCACATCTACTACATCTACGATTGAAGGCGCAAGAAACTTGCGAGGATCGTCGCTATAGGGAAACGCTGGATCCACGATGGCGTGGCATATAATTTTGGCGATGGCAGATCTCCTCCAAGCAAATCAACGTATGCACGCTGGGTGTGCGTGAATATGTTCCGATGAGGTTCACGACTGTTGAGTTTATTTTCAGGCATGTTCTACCCCACGTCAAACCGACTCACTCATCCGCCGCATATCGTCAATATGTTGGCAATTTGGACAACGTGCGACACGCCCTTGTAGCACCAGTCAAATATTGATACTACGTGCCAAGTTATTAGTCACTCTACTACATGTACACCTCGACGCCCCCACGCCTGCCCGTTCTTATTCACCGCATAGCATCGACGGTCGCAACGAAGCCCCTTCATAACAATACAGTAGTACATTAAAATATTAATGAAACAGTGACACTGACTTTGACTGATAGGCATTTTAACGTCGTGTTCCTGACACAGGTCGTTTCGTGCGTGCGTGTATGCGCGTGTCAGCGAGCTACTCGAAGCGCAGGTATCACTTAGCCACGCTCATATGCATGAAAGGTCGCAGACGCCTGAAACCGAGGATCGTTGTGCATTGCGATATGCACGAGGCTCAAACCTCAGTGAGCGCTCAACCTCAAGCTTCCGTCAAGTAAGCACCGCACGGCGAACAAGCATGTCTTTGGGTTTTCGGCCCTCGATCCATACTGATGCAGTGCGCCGCGAATCTAACAATCTTGAGTCCAGGTACAACGTGTCGGACGAGTTACTTCGTCGAGACGACATTGACAGCTTATGTGCTTGATTTTCCTTCGTAATTCCACGATTCGAGGTTCCGTCGGGATTCCGAGAGAAAGTGTGTGGTATTTCAGGTATAAAATAAGGAAGTTATGCCGCGTTGGACTCGAAGTAAGCCTTTCGGCGAAATCGTCGCCTGGGGTGATCACAATGGAGGAATGCAGTGGTTTATAATTACAGTTAGGTAGTATGCCGAAGATCGACTCGGTATTTGCGGCCCGAAATGTTCTCTTCACGAATGAGATCTACGTCGGCAAATGCCAGTGTGACAAAGGTAGTGCTGATATTTTAACCATTGATTCAGGCTGGCTGCGATCTACATATACTACATTACTTATGCGCGCACGTCCGACTCCGTTGGACCTGGATCTAAGTCTGTCCTGACGTCCATAATGCAGACCTGCGGTACATATATTGCGTATCTTTCGAATAGGATCAGTGGTCAATGAGGAGAGGTTTGAAAGAAGTTTCGAGAGACACAGCGGGCAAGGCCCTATCGAAACCTGGTAACTATTAGCTAAAGGTAAGTCTAAGTATTGTTCGTGGGTACTTTACCCGTTAGATGCTACGAGGACTTTCTGGTTTTGAGATAACTATACGCAAACTGAATTGACTTCAGTATAGTTATCTCACAACAAGAAAGACACTTTACCGTGAATCGATGAGATTACCCACGAACAATATTTAAATCAACTTTGAACGAATAGTTAGCTGATATCAATGTGCCCTTGCCCGCTGTGAGAAGTGCACGAGTGAAGAGAACTCAAATCCATTCCGGCAAACTCCGAGGTACGAGGGAAGCGCCCGTACCTTGATGGCGCCTAGCTCAAACTCTGCTTCTGAAAACGGCTCGGGCGCCTTTTGGAACGACGACCGACGACGACGTTGCCAGCTCCCATCCATCCATCCACGCAAGCGAACTGGGCTCTCTGACCAAGACTTGGAAGCTCTAGCTTGTGGTGTATGGCATGCCTGAGATTCATGCGGCGCCCTTCAAGTTTGACGACGATAGCAGCAATTTCGATATCATCAACCCCCTCGAGCGATGCTCTTCCGAAGACTCGGAAGAGGGGCGGGAGTTCCCCGGTAAATTCGGCTGGACGGCCTCTGAAATCCTGGAGCTTGCCTGAATACAGTCCGAAATCGAATGACAAGGCGAGGCGGGGTGGACATGCCTACCGTCTACCAACCAGCTGTAGTTGCAAATGCCTCTCAATCGATGAATATGGAGATAAATCCGATAAAATTTTTTATAATCTAGGGTGAATTAAGAAGGCAAAATAATGTAAGGAGCAGTGTAAGTCTAATTTATGTTCTTTGTATTGTTCTAATCCATTCTCTTTATTCAATTTAGGATAGGATTATTCATCTCTCCTGGGCCCGGGCTGAGAGACATCTGCAAACTCGACTCTTCTTCTCTACCTATCCTTTGTGCAAGAGCAAGAGAGGCAAGCAACCGATGCATCGTCGCCAGTCAAACCGTAACTCTTACAGTTTCCGTCGTAGCCCATGTAGCAGCTACCGGTACCCTGGAGGCATGTGTACGCATCGCAACGGTTTCTGCCTTTGTTCTTGAGCGAGCAGGTGCCGGAGGGGGTGGGTGAGGGTGCTGGTTCCGCTACGGAGGTGCCTGGTGAAGTGTCATGGTAGAAGGTGAGTGAGTACAAGTGTCGGTTGTGTGTGAAGATGTTGAATCGTACCTTGGGCGTCGATGGCGGAGGAGGTGACCGCGCTCGTCCGGGTGGACTCTGCGAGCGAGCTCTCGCTGTTGCCCAATACGCTGTGGACTGCAAACGGAAGAGGAAAATCTGTGAGTCAGTCTGCAAATCCTCAAACGCTGCGTATTCATCGCTTACGGAACATCATCTGCGCCTGAGCAGGATACTCGTTGGGGACGAAGTAGGGATTGACGAATGTCGCGTTGTCGAGCTGGGGGTAAAAGCGCTCATTGCGCATCGCTATATATCGAAATGTTCAGTCATGGTAGACTAGTACGAAGCACGAAAATGCTCACGGTCGATATCTCTGACAGACGTTCCGCGGTCGCGGACGGCACCGAGGAGAGAGTCGACGCTGCCAGCTCCATTGCCAACGTCGCCAGCGAGGGCCATGGCGGCGAGAGAAGAAGCGAAGAGTGCTGCTGCGAGCGAGAGCTGCATTTTATTAGGTGAGGAGTTTTTTTTTTGCTGGTGTTTCTTTCTATCTAAGCTTATACGGGCTCTATGGGATTGGAAGATGAAGATCAGACGAGGAAGTCCTCCACCCTTTTTATACGCGGAAGGACTCTCATTAATTCGCGGGCCGATAAGGTGTGTTTGTCTCGATCTATCTCTCTGTTCGCCTTGATGATTTCTTTACGTATGAAATTTTTCTCTCATAAAGCGTTCTTTGAGAAGTAGTCACTTGGAACACCATCACTCGAACATACTTATCGGACCGTATGCCGGTGAGCTTTCTACGAACGGAGCTTCAAAATTCCTTAAGATAGCGTATTCGCCTCCGTTCACGCTCTCCGATCGAAAACAAAATCAAATATAAAAAACTCGAGTCAGACATCGCTACGACAAGGACTCCGGAGCGGATTCACGTTTGCTCGTAAAATTTTGTACAGTATGTGACTACTTGAGCAGGGACACCAGATCCAGGTTTGCATCACCGGGGATTCGGAATGCAAGCCGTCCGCTGACACTCTTTGCTGGTGAGTAGTTTGAATTCCTGTCTTGAATGAAGTTACATGTACTTCCATATTATTCTTTGCTTCGATCAGTCTCCAAGCAAAGTCACAAAATGGGTTTCAGAAATTTTAACTTTTTCTCTCTTTTACTACCAGCTCTAACTTTCCAAGATGCGAAATCATCTATTAAGTTTACCGTCGCACCCAAGGGCCTCATGTCCTCTGTGGCGAAGGATATGACTCTCCGATAGGTAGTGCTAGCCATAACGGTGTCGTATAATGACCGTGCTTCCATTCTACTCCTTTGCTCACTCATTTGAAGACTTCTCCGACAATTCTATTGCTGACAGTGGCACCGAAAAGGAGAAATCAACGGACGGAATCGTCAAATGAAAGGTTGCAGACTCCAATACTACTATTGCCAATTTGTGAGTTTGGCGAAGTTTCATGATCACGCAATCGCGTATTTGTCTCAAGCAGTTTTTCTTCCTCCGGCCGGAAATTTCCTGCAATTTTGCCGCGGTGCGATGGTCATCCTGCCTCAGGGAATGGGTCCGCCTGACTCCGCCAAGGCGTCGACTGTTTTATTATTGAAAATATTGCTCAAATGAGCTTCTGCTCCGTAGGTATGCCTCTCATAACTTGAAAATTCGTGAAAGCTTGCGTTTCTTATTCTGTTCAATGTCGTACATGAACCAATTGCTCAAAACCTTGAGCGTCTATCAAGAACCGGCAATACATGTGCCTGCAACCGATGGGCGGCTATCCCGCCTATCCAAAAGGACGCGCGTCCCGCAGCCCTTCAAGCTCATCCATCTCTCCATCACCGACTGTCACTTTCAAGTCCTCCCGCCACTGGTTGGAAATAGAACCTGGAATAGCGTACAGCGGTATTGATCTCGAGAAATCTGAGTGCACATCTGTCTGACTTGTTCAAAAAACGGATTGTTTCGAGGCCACCCACGTCTCCTTTCATAAATATGCAATACAGGTATGTTTGTAAATGTGAGCTCATTTACAGTTCTTTGGTAAGCTATTCGGTACCATTGTATCGGGCGATGTGACTTTTCAAGGGGCAAGATATCTTACTGGAGAAAATCGTAGAACAAACGCTGACGGAGACGGGCGTCTAACAGAGTTCGGCAGTAATTACCGAGTTTGTACTTATTTCTATGGGCGCCTAGGAGATTGGCGCGCTGACTCGACAGCGTTCAACGACATCAACTCCATTCATCCACTGCGTCTCTGGCACCGATTGTAAAATATCCTGAAGAGCCAAGCTTACGACCAGTACTACCGCTGGACGATCTTCCGATCATGACTGTGACAGACTTGGAGTTGAAGAACGGCGGCAACGGCCCCACCATTGTTTTTTTGTGGATTTCGAGGGAGGTTTACCATTGCGACATACAAGTTATCACTTGGGGGCTGACCTGGAAAATATATCCTTCGAATAGAGCACTGCCTTGAAGCCAGCGAGAACGACTGGCTCGGATCACTCCTCAAGACTGAGGCGCCGATGCCGATGCCGTGGCGAAATTGGAAGAAGGTAAACATCACTCTTTGCTCAAAAAATGACAGATGACAGATCGATTGCTCTATTTAAGGTTCTAAAATTCAATATTATTATGAATTATACGATTATCTATGGTGCGCAAGGCTTGCATTACTTTCTATGACGTCCAAGAGTTTTCTCCCCTACCACGAGTTTATGCAGCATCCTTCGTGCATTTGCAAGCTAAGCAAGAAATCGGCGCATTCGTTCCCGTCAACTTTGAGGACTTACATTTCCCGTCGTTGCCCATGCTACAGGTGCCTCCGCCCGATTTGCATTTACTTGCTTCGCAGTGTGTGCCTGCTACTTTATTCTTGAGTGAACAGGTACCGGAAGGGGTGGGTTTTGGCTGCTCTGCGACTGATTCCAATTTAAAGTTTGGAAAACGTACAGGTGAGTATACCACTGAAAATTGCGAGAGAAGCCAAGGATTTACCTTTGATGTCTGTGGCCGATGCGGTAACCGCGCTCGTTCGAGTGGGCTCAGCACCGTGCGAGGGACCGCTATTATCGAGGACACTGTACACTATAAAATAAGAAAGCACTCGTGAGGTTTTTCTCCATCACTCTTCTACAGAATCAACGCTTACAGGACATCATCTGCTCGTGGATGGGGTACTCGTTGGGAAGCACGTAGGGATTGACGAACGTGGCGTTGTCGAGCTGGGGTAGGATGCGCATCGCTAGGAAGCCGAAGAAGGAGACGAAAATTTAGAGAAACGGGTTAGTCTCTGGTATAAATCCAGCACAACACACGAAAAAAGCTTACGATCCAAGTCCCTCGCAGGCGCCCCACGGTCAAGGACAGCCCCTAGGAGAGAGTCGACGCTGCCGGCGCCGATGCCAGTGTCTCCAGCGAGGGCCATGGCGGCGAGCGAGGAAGCGAAGAGGGCGGCTGCGAATTTTAACTGCATTTTTCTTTGGTGAGGTTTTTCTTTCTTTCTTTCTAACTCTATGAGACTTTTATGAGACTTTAGAGAATCGAGATGGAGAACAGACGATGCTCATTTGACCCCTTTTTATACAAGAGCGAGGGCGTATCTCTCTCTACTCTCGTCCAAGTATGTTCTTTCTTGTCCCCGGAGCTCCCCTGTCCCCTGTTCGCGTAAGTACTGCTCGCTTTACTACTTGTTTTGCGAATGTTTTTCTTAATAATTCTTAACAGGGTATCTCACATTCGTGCGCAGACTACTTGTCAGGCAAGAAATCCGGACCGACGGAACTTCGCGAAATTGCCTCGCAACTCCTCGACCTCTTTTTACACAAACGGTCCTACCAAATGACAAACGCACAAAAGTAAGTATCGAATATTGAAAATTCTTACTTCATTGCCTGCTCAGGTAGTATCCAAATGATTTACTATGATCGAACAAAAGAGGATGCCAACATTAAGCACCCTATTTGGACCTCTCTCCACTAACTAGCGCCATCAGTGCTTATCAGGCTTATTGCGTAGCGTTCTCCAAACGCTGGGAAGAAAGGGGGATGTTGCACCAGCGTTCACTCGGAGACCAGGGAATTAGGCGCCCATTGTTCGGAAACAGGCGCTTCCAACATGGTTTGCAGTCAACGGAGCAAAGGAACAGATTTCTCACAAGTAAATTTTGCTACGCTCGGTTTCCAAGCAAAATCACATAAACGTTCCATGACCGATTGCTATCCGCGAATATAGTTCACCATTTAAATTTCAGCCGTATTCTTTTCAGAATTTGAAGGTAACTTTCAGATGCGCAACCCCGCTCAGTTGACGTGTATCTTCCTCGTTGTAGGATGCGTTCCTTTGCCTACGCTGAAACGCTTGACATGCTTGCCAGCAAATTTGATGCTGACAATGGTACCAAAAAGGAGAAATTGGGAGATGAGATGTCAAATTGAACGATGCAACGTCCAAGTGCGACAATTTAATTATGAGAGCAGATGAAATGACGCTATAACGATGAAAAATTTGAGCGCACCTTTCCGCGTCATCGATGCAGGCAGTCCACGATTCTCATCCTCCTCCTTGGAGATGGCAATCCGTTTGTCCCGACCGCGGAAACATGTGCTTTGAGAGTACCATGGCAATGTTGTTCCGACCTTTCTGTGCAATCGAATTTCGCGAAACGAGTTATGGTTACTTGGTGTCGATGTATCGAAGCAATATGAGCCGATGAAGGTGTGGAAGGGCTTAGGCCCTCTCGTACAATTCTCTCGACCCACTGCTTACGCCGTAAGCTTGTCTCGCAAACAAGTCAATTTGCAATAGGAAAAAGGAAGACAAAAACGGATCTCGACTCCATCGGCTCGATTGCAAGCAATCCAAGATGATGAAAGTCAGAAGGTACTTACATGTACATCCAGCATGGGGATTGCGGTCCCCATAATAAATATGTAAGGGTCGAAAATGTCGCGAAAGCGCCAGTGCGGAAGGACACCTGAGGGAAGAATACCGACGAAGCTGCGATCTTCATCCACTGCGACTCTTCGTGTTCTGAGATTATCGAGAGATCGGTCACCCAGAAATACTGATATCTCTTTGAAATACATCGAGATATCGATCCGATGGTTGTCCTGGTCTGGAGTTCAGTTCATGCTGCGAGATGCGGATACGGGAAGCATTCATTTCGATCGAAGCTCCGCTATTATCTTGATATCTATATGATTAGAAGCACCAGGGCATCGATCCATCGAGATGGCAATTGCACATTGTCCCGTCGTACAGTTCGAGTGGGAGCTTCCAGTGCTTCGCGTAGGTTTTCATCGCCGCCGCCTCAGGGGGTCGTCACATGGAGAGCAAGTTGGCACAGGGCAAACACACGGAGCGCCTGCCTTGCAAATGAGGTTATATTCGTATACGATGCGCATACTCAGGGATCCAGGCTCTCACCTGTAGAATATCGAAGCGATGTGATGAAATTTCCACCAAGCACCACAGCAAGGAATACTAAGCCGCGAAGTTTAAGGATTTCCTTTGATTACGTCCAGGTACTGGTACGAGCTATGCATCCAGGTGTCGCAGAGACTGGCACCGCGATGCTCGCTAGCGACCATTAGGTTAGAAGGGGCTCTCACATTTTATTGCTACGCTCTGGACAGCTTTCGGCAAGGAAAACCGGTAGCACGAGGGGCCCGTCAGTCCTGGGAGACCTAAGAATTTTAAAAAAGATTCCTCGAATTTCCACAAATATGTGCGAAAGACTGACCAAGGTAAATCGCGCTGTAATAATTCGAGCCAACATTAATCATCTCAGTGTGACGAGGAAAGTCTCCGTGCACCTACTTTGCTTTCTTTTGCTTGACCTGGAATAACACACGGGCCATAGCAGTTACCCTAGAAGCATGTTCAAGTTCAGAAAAATTTCATTACAGCCTCGTTCGAAACGTAGATCAATGCCTCACATCTCAATCTTCTATGCATTCTTTCCCCTTTCCAGCCCTTTGGATCACAAGCGAACTCACATTGTCGTGGAATCGCTCGGCGCCTCCCGCAAGGAGCAGCATTCATGCAGCTCATCTCCGTTTCCCTCGATGTACAGCATCGTCAAAAGAGGGCGGCGGCGACCTCATGGAGGAGATTCTGCTTCCGCGAGAGGCCCGGCATCGTAAGGTTGCTTTCGAAATGTACGATCGTAACGGAGATATGGATCTAGAGGTGAAGAGTGAGTTTCGAAGTGTTATGATAGACAGAGATACATTGTAGGCTGCGATCTTCTTCTCTCAGCAACTTTATTCATCTAAGACAATGTGTAGAGTTTCAAACTCCGTGCTCCTTTATGGATGACCAAAAGTTTTATGATTAACAAAGGGAAGGGAAGTGACCATTTTAAAACAGTTTTCAGACTCGAAGATAAACTAACCTGGGGCTTTCTTCGATCGAGTATCAAGATGCTTTACCAACAAGTTCGTGCGATTGGAAAGAAATTCTCTGCGAGTCCAACCCGCGCGAAACCCCAAGTACCCTACAGATGGACGGATGCGTGGGTTCAAAGCGCAGAGCGCTGGCATTTCTCGGTGGCCGAGGCAAGGAAATTGAGCAACGAACGAGCACCGAAAGTACTTTTAAGAAGCGCGCGTATCTTCTCGTTCTCTTCACCGCGTTGCTGGAGTATAAACCTGACATTTACGTGAATAATGAGGCGAAATCGCGTGAGCCTTGAAACAGTTCGAAAGAGTCGGGGATCTGAGGGAGCTTTAATCCTGCACGAGCTTACCAGTATCGAAGAAACGGAATTACTCACCTCATTTCTTCCTCTTCTATACCTATATACCCAAAAATCCTTCACTTCAGCATCCAATTGTACCAGACAATATGTCCATCCTTCGGACCGCCATACGACCACTGCCAGTGGTTGCATGTTTTCATGTATACACATGACCGAGGTGGAGATAGCTGCAACCTCGAGATTTTCGAAGGCATCAAAAGCCACTTCTAGCTGCTTTTCTACCGTAGAGAGGAAGGGTTGGTCGACGAGGTTCCATGGACGATCAACAACTGTATATGTGCAGCGATGTGTCGTGGACTCAGAAGAGGTGGTGGTGCGCATGGTGTCGATTGACGCGAGGAAGAAAGCAAGACAGAGAATCATGGTCTAGCCCCCAAGAAGAAGGTGCATCTCCGTCTGTTTCGTTTCATGGTCATCACTGACTATGAGGAAGAAGTAAAAGTAAGAGAGGAAGGACTTGAAAAAAGTTGGAAACCGAAGGAGCGTGTCTTCAAAGTTACGTAATCTTGTTCGCCATGAAAAGTTGAAACCTGGGCTCATTCCTTACGATGACAATCCTTACGATGACACACTGGAGAGGCTCGGTGTGCTCTGGGGTCGACAGTCCCAGTATCGCGATGGGGTCGACAAGGTATGAGATGAAGCGACGAACTACGAACATGGCACGCTAACTAGAGAAACCCTAACCCTAGACTAGACTACCTACTCCAACACACACTGAATACCGAGGCCTGTAAGAATCTCTCGCAATTGACCAGTCAATCTTTCTGATCAAATTCGTCAAGGTCTCCATCCTGACATCTGGACCAACGCAATCCACTGCCAGAGGGAATGACTATCACATCCGAGCCGTGGCCGCTGAACCACAATTCCGACGACGGCAGAACTCACGTTATCCCGCTAGAAACCGATCCCGAGCGGTTCAGATGCTCTATTAGGCTACGAAAGTGACTGTCAAGACCAACAAATAATGGCTGAATGACGTGCTGGCACTTCCTCGCGAACTCTCTTCCGATCTCAAATTATCCGATTTCAGGTGATGGAGTAAACATGTGAGCCCCAAACTTCGATTTGCTTTCAAGTTTTGACGTATTTAAAAGAAGAATATTTAATGAAATTTTATATGAACACTATATCTGGTTAATCGAGCCTCTACGACGAAGAATCCGCATTTTTTCCCTCTGGATCTCTCTTGGCTGAAAATTTCTATCTTCAACCGGTCTAATAGCGGTCTCTCGTGCACGAGCAGGATGAACAAGCAACCGGCGCGTACGGTCCACTCAATCCAGACGATTCGCATCTGCCACTATAGCCCATGCAGCATTGACCTCCTCCCCGGATGCACGTAAACGCGTCGCAACGATACCCAGGCTTATTCTTCAATGAGCATCCACTAGGTGTGGTAGACGCAGGATCTACTGACGACACTTCGTTGTGAATTTGCATTAAAACTCACACATGCACAGCAGGAGACTCGTCTTACCTTGTGTACCGACACTTGTCCCGGTGACCGAACTGGTTCTGGTCGCCTGTATAGGGGTAACGCTGACGGAATCTAGCATATCATATGCTACTATCGGAGGGTTCGTGAGTAAATATGTTTCTCGTAAATTCTGTTCTTACTCACCAAAGTCGATTTGAACTTGAACTTGATTAAAGGAAGATATCAATGTCTCGTTGACAGGCTCGGGAATGAACCTCTCAACACTCGTCACTGGAAAGAAGGCGTCAGAAATATGTTGGTACAGCTTCTCGTGTTCGGGATCGACTCACAGTCTAGTCCCCTCAAAGTCGTGTCACGATCAAAGAAAGGGACGAGTTGAGGGTTTGAGTCAATGCTACCGAACCCGGCGCTGCCAGCGATGACCACCGAAGCGAAAGGAAAGGTGAGTACTGCTGTTATCTTAAACTGCATGTTTCTTTTTTTATTGTTGTAGTTCTTGAGATGGGGATGGATGAATACCTACGCCCCTTTATACTCTTACAGTAAAGCTATCTCTTCGTCGACATTCCGGTTCTGTGGTGGTTTAATTTGCGTGTCACGTCCTTCGCTTCACTTCATTTTGTCCGTATCACGGTCACGGAACTCACGACTTTACTTGAAACCATCGGAAGCAGATTTCGGTCGGAGCCAATCGACTTTCTCGCCTGAAGATTTTGCGTTTCTTTGGCCCTCATACTCGCAGTTCAAGAAACGACACTTGACTAAACTGAACATTGGAAGACTCAAGTCCGTGGAAAGGGGTGCATTCTGTGAATAGAACGACGCAGTGAGTCGTGCATAGAAATGCAAAATGTCGTGAATTGAAACCTCCAAACCAGCCATTGCCACAGACACTTCGCTTTAGAGACACACTTATCTGTCCCTAAGAAAGCTTTGAAGGTATACCAGCGGAGAAACAAACAGCGGAGAAACATTATTCGCCAAAGGGGTGCGCGAAGCAATTTTTCGTTAGCCGAAGACCTCGAGCTCAAGCGCCAAGTTCACGCGGTGAGTTGTGGGTTTCTCGCGACTTCAACCGCATTGGCCGTTACTTTCCATGAAAGCTTATTTGTGATTGTCTTTCGAAGGTACTCTGGTGAGCTATCGAGAGATCTATTCGACGAATGCATAGTCGCTTCCGTCAACAAGGTACATGTGAATATTCTGCTATTGAAACTTACATGTGACATAATACCGTGAGTCATCTTCGAACTATTCTTTTTCAAGCTCTTCCGCTTAATAGCTCATCATCTCTAGGTGATACGTACGACGGCTCACTCGGAATAGAACACAACTGAGCTGGACCTCGGGTGCTTAGGTACATCGATGACTTTGCGTGAAGGCAGAAGAAAGACGAGACGCCGATTGCGAGTCGCTCGTTCTTCATATTTTGCTTTTTGGAGAACTCTGAGATAGAGTCGACTATCCCTCATCATGATTGGTATGGAGTGTCAGTCTTTCCGATGATTAACAGCTCTAATATATTGTGTAATTTAGGAACTCGTATAAAATATGGAGTTTATGAATGTGATCTCTTTCGAGCCCGTCTCACTCTAGCTGACGCGATTCTTCAATTATATTCTAGAAAGATAACCCTTCTAACGAAAGCAAACGAAAGAGAATTCCCATATCTCTTGCCTTACCATTTAATCTAACTCGCATGAGCAGGACAGACAAGCGATGGGTGCGTCGTCCCCTCTCAAATATTCCGATTCGCATAACCCAGAACTATAGTAACACACACCCCCACCTGACCTGCATTTGTTGACCTCACAACCCCACCCTTGCAATGAGCATGATCCAGAAGGGGTAGGGGACGACTGCTCCGCGAATGTGCCTGTTTCAGTACCGGTAAGAATGTGATTGTGTTTCCCTGAGTGCGTAGTGCTCCTTACCTTGTGAGCTGACGCTTGTCCCGGAGACCGTGCTGGTCTTTGTCGCTTGGATTTTCGATGGACTGATGGAGTTCAGTGTATTGTATGCTGTCGAGGAAAGGGTTCGTGAGCCAAATTGGGTTTTTTGTGAAAGGAGGATTCTTGCTTACAGAATTCCATCTGATCCAGGAGAGGATGGTCGTTGGCAAATACCAATGTCCCATTAACGGGCTCCGGGAGGAGATTTTCGACGCCCATCACTAGATACCGAGGTGGAGAGGGACATAGTGAGTGTGAAATTTAATCCCTCTCTTTTACGATCGACGAAACGACTTACGATCTATTCCTCTCGAAGGCGTGCCACGATCAAAAAGACCGATAAGGTGAGAGCCTGAGTCGATTCTACCAGCTCCGACATTTCCAGCGAGCACTATTGTGGCAAGCGAAGAGAAGAATAGTGCTGCGAAGCTGAGCTGCATGTTTTTCTGAGTGTGATTCTGAGGGATGGGGAACCAGTGATAAAATTAAGTGTCTTTTATACCAGTCCATCACGAGAGATTTCTCATAATTATGTTTTCTCTAGCTGTATCTCGTTTTCAGCTCGTCAGTCGACTCACGATTTATTTTGCATTTATTTTTCGTGAATTTGCCGTTTTTCGCGCTCGTCGCTAGAAACGTTGAGGAGGACTAACTGATAGGGAAATTACACCTCGGACTTCCGAGATCCCACTTGGCGATATTGGCTCTTCCGAGTCGAATATGGTACTCAAGGCTTCGGCAAACGATGGGCAAGCAAATCAAGAATACAATATATTCTTATGTTTGCGAGGAGATTGGCGTCGTCCAGAGGATCATCAGGTGAGCCATTGACTGAATGGTGAAATTGATAGTGTAATCAATTTCACTTGGAGTGATATTTTTGACCTCTTATTAGACTATCGGAAGCTCACTGCGATACTTGGAGAGCTTTTGAAACGAGTATGATCTGATATTTCAGTCTACAGACTGACTCTACGGTAAACTCGCTTTGCAAACTCGCACCCGGTGTTGTCCGATAGCCACAGGCGCCAAACTCGCTTCGATCGTGGACTTGGCGCTCGTGATTGTCACATGGAGAGCAAATCCAATGGAAATATGGATCATATTTTGAGACCTCTTGAGTCTTGGTATTTGTTTTCGTTTATAAGAACAAGATAGTCAGCGGTGGGGTATCAAATATCTCTGGTCTAGCTAGTCCCTTGTTAATCAAATTCTCCTCTTTGGTTGAGTATCAAAGGCCCTCGTGTACGAGGGGAGTCCCTTTCTTCTTGTGACGAGCCAGTAAATCCAACGGAAGTCGTGTAATCCGCGGCATCGATATCGTAGTCCATGGTCCGTCCAAGCGATAGAGGAATGCGACATACGGGGGATACATGTACGGTGCAACATTGCGTTGTGGATGAAAATTTCAAACCATTGCAGATGCAATATTTTTGATATTAAGACGAAATAGTAGAAGCTATTACCTCTTGTGCCATCGCAATACTCCTTGCCGACCCAATAGAAACCACGGGCCTGTGGATCGTTTGCTAAGGTCACGCATTATTCGGACGGGCAACATAAGTTTCGCCTTCAAAGTAGAACGCAAGTGACTCCAACGAAGCAATAATCGAGGCACGATATGGGGCTCCGTCCGTCGCGAGACAATTATTTCCGAGAGTACCTCAATTGTGCCATACAGTCCCAGTCACAACTTTGGCGGTGAAAGTCAGCAAAGACTCTGTGGTGCGTAGGCTTGAAGAACAAGATTGTATACCTTCTTAGCTTTTGGGGTCATCGAAATTCGAAGCTGTCCAATTGAGACGCAGAGACATAGCGATAGATTGCTATGGACGACAATTGCACATACATCGAAACCGAGTTACATCCACTGGATAACACAATGGCTCTTTGATCGTTCTCGGACCTAGAGTTCGTCTGGTGTGCACTGGCAAGTATTGCAGGCAACGGAGGAGCGTTCGCCCGTCAACCCCGAGCTCTTGCAGTTACCTTTCTTGTCGGCACTGCACTTGCCAGTACCTCTGAGGCAAGTGAAAGCGTCACAAATGCCATCCTTGTTCTTCAGCGAGCACGTTGTTGCCCTCGCTGTAAGCTCGTGCATTCCTTCATTGATACCACGCGAGACTTTGTCTGCGCCAGACGCATCAAACTTGATGTCTTTCGAAAACATTATTATTAGTATTTCGCGAGTTTGAATGGGAAGCGCCTCCACCTGGGATACGGTAGTCTTCATCGATCTTGGAGCTTTCGTCGGAAGAGTCTGCATAAGAAATGAGTTCGAATACTTTGGTGCCGAACTTCATAACACGTACGGTCAAATTTCTCCCCAGACGTGTCCCTTTCGGCCACTGCATTCGCTGCACGAGCGCTTACGTCGGCGACGTTCGTAGCGACAGAGGTCGCGATGAGCGAGAGTGCGAGGAGTGCGCTGAAAGCTACTTTCATGATGTTGAAGCTTGAGAGAGATGTAGGAATGAGAGTAAAACAGGTCCTCTTTTATACGTTTTTGCGAAAGGGACAGTATGGTGTATCCATTGAAATCCGGAAAGTGTGAAATCCCTTCGAGTTAGCGAGGAAATTCTGATATCAACATTAGGGATCGTCGAAGGAGAGGTGCTTCAGAATTCTGCCAAAAAGGAGTAACAACATGAGTGAGGGTTGGTGGAGCATTCACCTTCGACACGAAACTGAAACACGTCGGTCAATTAGAATAGAAATTCCGTATGACGGTAGGCAGCTTTGGATATCAAACGAAAAGCCAGGGGTTGTATTCTTGCTTTCAGATCGCTCCCTGTCTCGACAAAATTGAAAGCTTCAAGCTCCCTTCTGCGTTCAACCATGCAGAAAACCAATCGTTCAAGTCTTCTTTGTTCGCTATAAAGGGTGATCAGGCGGGATCGTCATCGCAAAAGTCTACAGAATTAAGCATCAATTATATTTGAAGAAGTGTAGGCTTTGACATGAACTTCACTCGCCTCTTGTCGAACGCCGGTCAATTCTTTGAGACTTTAGAAGTGTAGGAATCGAGCACAGCCCGCGGGAACGTCAAAACCCGGAGATGGTTCCGCTAGGGATTATTTACGAAGAAGCCCACTAGAACGCCTCGAAGAAGATCGCGATGTCAACGCCGTACATCATGTATTGCAGGTGCCAGTGCAACCCATTGGAGTCGGACTCGTTTTCGTTGTGCAACCGAAAGAACGTCAATCAATAGTCACGATCCGTTGCGATCGTCCTCTTCTCGCTTCATTTTGTTTCTTCGATTTCCTGGAGCAAAGGCTACTAATGCCTGTGTGGTAGACTTAAAGACCTGGAAAGTCCGCGATCGCGAGATCCACAGGCTGAAGCTTTCGCCTTCTACTGTTCCGCCTACAGGAGGCTTCGCAGAGAAAAAAGAAGTTGCTTCTTCGTTCAAGTCGGAGCCTTGAGGATTTTCCGCCATGCAGACCGTTTGTGCTGCAAATGCGTGTTCGTCGTTTCGGTATTCCTGATGTTGGCGTCCATGCCACGTCCTAGCGCCTGTCAAAGTGGCCCTCGGGCTGCAGTCGTCCATGTCAGTGTGCAGCTCCTAACAAGTCGTCCTTGTCATCGGGGCGTCTGATCTGAAGCCTTTGTCCTCGTACGACTCATGATCATCGTCGTCGTCAACGAAGTGCAGGCGTTGCCAAGCTGAGAGAAAAAAATGTAAGCCACGCGTCGTTTCAAACTCCGACATCGCATCCTCCGCATTCATGGTGTGCAGCTCAGCACATCCCAGTTTCTTATTTGTTTTTCACACTCATTATCATATTACACTGGCAGGCGCGGTCACAAAATCAGAAGCGTATGGATGCTTGTGGAGAGAGACATTCGCGCTGACCGAATACCAAAGGGCCGGCCAAAATTAGTATTCCATCAACTAACCAACCCAAAAGAATTCACAACCGTCTGGAAATGACGCATTATTCACGAGGACAAGATAACTTCGCCTTCAAAATCGACACTTTTCGAATGCGAGAGACTCAAAAGTTGCAAAATGTTTTCAGGCTCGAGGTCGTTCAATGGACTTGGAGAAGAAGAGAGGCACTGCTAGATTGCTACAGCAAACAACTGCAAGACCCAGACACATCCACAGAGCAACATACTTCTCTCTAATCGTACTCGGAGCTAAACCGCGTCAGCCGTGCACTTGCATGTGCGGCAGGCAAAGGAGGAGGTTTCCCCCGTCAATCCTGATCCCTGGCATCTTCCACTCTGACTGAGACCGCACCTGCCAGTACCTCTGAGGCAAGTAAGTATCTCGCAATGCTGCCCATCCTTGTTTTTCAGCGAGCACGTTTTCTCCTCCGCCGCCTCTGCGTCCCTCTTATGTTCGTCGAAATCAAACGAAACTTTGTCCGCGCTTGAAGCTTCGAAGTTGACATCTTTCAAAATTTGACGATTAGCTTGTATGTTACGAGGGCGAGAGTGGAGAAATCCGCACCTCCACCTGGAATACGGTGGTTCACGTCGATCTTGGAGCTTTCCTCTGACTCATCTTTGAAAAATGTGAGCTCGAGTTCTTCGATACCGAATTCCATACACGTACAATCAAATTTCTCCCCAGCTGTGTCCCGTTCAGCTACTGCATTCCCTGCACGAGCATTTACGTCGACGCTCGCGGCAACAGAGGTTGCAATGAGTGAGAATGCGAGCAGTGCGCTGAAAGCTACCTTCATGATGCTGAAGCCTGAGATGGATGCGGAAATGCACCAAAAGTGGGCCCCTTTTTATAACTCTTCGAGAGGGAGAGGGTGTTGTGCGTTCGTTGAGTTCCGGCAGTTGCGAGAGGCCTTCGAGTTAGCAAGAAAAGCTGACTTCAGTCCAAAATTTGATGAACGAGAGACGTACCAAAATCCTAAAGGAAAGGCGTAACCCATATTAGTGAAGGCTGCTCAGATCAACCGCGTTGAACAAAAAAAACACCCTAGCCACCAGGCAATCAAAGAAATCTGCAAAAAAGGCGAGCACTTCAAGATATCATACCAGGGACCTATGCAAAGAGCAACATCATATGCCATGGTTGTTCTTCGAGCTCATAAACGCTGGCCTGCGTTCGCTTCATGCATGCGTAGTCGAGAAATCCAATGTCGCAAAGGATGGATTTCAGAACGAAGAACCATCGCTCGAACGTCTGACCAATGTCGCGTCATGTCCCCGCATAGATGGTCTCGAGAACACTCGAAAAGATGCAGCCGTCTGAACAGCGCCCACAGTTTCGAGGAATTTTCGCTACCGTCTCATCGCCAGTAACTTTCACTATTAGGCGATAATATAGTTTCCATACGCCCGTTAGAAGTGGACTAAAGCGAATGTTTCACGAGCAGGACTTACAAGTACTTCTTCTGAGACTAAACATCAACTTCACGGGTTCGATGTTCCCCCAGGTTCCGTGACGACGCCGATCATCTTCGAAGCATCTTTGAATAGACTAAAGGGAATGACGAACGTGTCCTCTTCGAGAATGGTCCATAAAGGAGATCAAATTCAGTCCTCTAGGGTGCTTCGTAGAGCATCGTCTTCAAAGAGATAGATAGCCAAGGGTAAATTCTGGGACTTATTTCTGGTTGCCGTCGGTAGACCACGGCTCTTTAGGTCCACTCTTCGTTTGTTTTCGACTTGCATTTTGCAGAACGTCCAAGCTAGCCACGAGAGGGGGGAAACGGAGGTAAGAAAAGGTAGGAGAGCGTCGTCTTCTTCAAATCGTGATTGATTCGAATTCAAAGTCTTTACCGAGTATAATCCAGAGAAAAGCATCGAACATGGTGGTTGAGGACAAGGAGCAAAACACCGGTTATCTAAAGAATCATATGCCGGTTTCGCTTATGTAACATTGTATGAAGAGCAGGAACACGACGACGTCCCTGTCCGAGTTGTCCACCGAACTCGAGCTCTGGGGAAGCTGCGTTGAAAATTTCCCTTTCCAAGCTCCGCTGGCAACTACGACGACATGCCACCCTCGAAGGATAAGTTGGAGGACGTGACTTTGGGTGCATTCGCTTACGCACCCCAGTCGGAGCTGGTCGATCATGCTGTGAGGTTCTTGAGTAGTTGGTCGGGGAGCGAGTATGTTTTATGCTTTGTTGGGTCGAGAGAGAGTCTGACTGCTGTCGTATAGCAAAGCTTTCATGGTGAGCCGCCATTTGATGATTGAAGCAAGACGCGGAAAGTAACGAGCTCTTCCGACGTACGACGTAGATCATCCAATACTCGCTCAAGATCGTCATTCCATACCTCCACCTTCGCGCCCGTTTGCAACAGAAGGCCGGAATGAGCAAAGATGCGAAGAGTCCCACTGCTGATGCGCTAGCGAAGCTTTACGGGATCATCGGTGACTCGAGGATGCTTTGGAGGTTCTTCGGTGCGTCATCTATACCCCTGGGTTCGCGGATGTAATCTAGCGTGCTCATCAACGTTTCTTGCAGGACTTCTCTCCATCTATCAATGGATGACCGGGCTAGAACGCAGCCAACCCCCCACACGCAAGCTTCTCTCCATCGAACGCCTTCAAGGGTGGTCGATGGTTCTCTATTACCCACTCGAACATCTTTACTACCTCCGCGCGCACGCGCTCCTTCCACTCTCCCTTTCCCTCCCCGTCGCACTTCCTTTCTTAACGCGAAACAAGAAGCTCACGCTCGATATCAACAAACTTGGCCTCTGGTCAACGCGGTTCTGGGCCGCGTATGTTCTCCTTCAGTTTGCCCACCTCGGCGAAGACTTCGACCTTCTGAGGATGCGCGAACGGGCGTTAAGCAAGATCATAAGCAAGGGGAAGGGTAAGGAACGCGAGGAGGGGACGGGTGGTGTGGATGTGGGCTCGCAAGAACGTGAGGAACTTAGCACGCGCCGCAGTGCCCTCTTGAACGAACTTGTGGTCAATCTGGGGTACTTGCCGCTGACAATCCATTGGCAAGTCCTCCTTCCTCTCGTTTGCTTTCTTTGCGGCAAGGCTGGTTCCTAACCGAATTCTCTTTATTCATTCATAGGTCACTCGAAAAGGGTCTTTTCCAAAACGATGTACGAGCGATTCTTCCACGTTTCTTCTTCTCAGTCTTAAATTTTGCATTTTCAGATCTGGGTTGGAGTGTTCGGACTCATCGCAGGGATCGCGTCGTTCCGTAGCGGATGGAAAGCAACAGCCTTGCCCGCAGCAGAGCCTTCAGTGCTTCCGTCAACCATGGTCACTTCCCCCACATCGGATGAGAAACCGTTGGCGGGGTTTGATGCTGACATGGACAGCGCAACGGCGAACGTCACGGCGAGCCAAGAGATTGGGGGATCATTTGTCGTCGCTAATTGACTAGAAGCACTGAACACAATTAGTGTTGAGACTCGCGATGGTCAAAACGAATGCTTCTCATCATCCCCTCGATAATTTCAACGCTCCTACTTAAAAACTTCGGTATCAAAATGTTGTAATCAATGTAATGCTTCATGGACTGGAGGATTGTACGGAATATAAGTAACTTCAGTGATTGTTGACCATCTTTCGAGTCGGTTGAAGCTTTGAACAAGTGCTTTCTACACCTCAGAATCTTTCCCCTTCTCACCATCGTATTTACCTATTTCTACAGCTAATTCGGTAGTCTCAGATTGAATTTGTGGTTGTTTCTACTCATTTGACTTTGTACATCCTTGTTTGTCGTCCGAATCCCTTGGCGGCACTGCCAACATCAAAGCGTCGATCCTTACGTACAAAAAGCTGTGTTACGCTCCTTCGCTCTGTTTCGAAGAGCATCGAGACATTGTCGAGTTGAGAAAGCTCCGCGCGTTTCTAGGCTATCGAGTCGTCAGAATTTCTAGGCACGGCATCTAAGCGAAGCTCGGACGATATTTGAAAACGCGCTCAAGAATACTTGTAACTATTGAGAGGAGAGTTCCCCTCGCTTCTATCGTGCGAGTAATGGTCAAAGAAATCGCCACGAACATGACCATTAACGCCAATTCGTACGAGTAGCCCTCGTAATCGATAGCCATTATCACCTTTACATGGGATTGGAAACCGCCATCACTGAAGCGTCAGCAAGAGCCACCGGCGCATCCTCCGAGTCGCGGCAGACAAAGCGTGCAAACAAAAGACAATTCAGCGAAAGAAAAAACAACAACATACCATCACATAGCGAGCCACAATCATGTAGTGATACGAGCGTAGCGATGGCTCAAAGAGTCATCCAAGCAACGACGCCCACAGAACTCGCGCGAACTCGGCTCCATGCGTCCAGGTGTGGTCGAGCCCAGATGTGGCCGACGCTCTCTCCCATTGTCCTCCACTGGTTCGGTTTACGCTTAGTCGCGTGACGGCGCGTCGCGACGTGTCCCTACAAGTACCCTGCTCTGTCAGTCCACTGTCACTCACCTACGACGCTCATCCCCCCTCTGCGCCCTCGACGTCGCTGCAAGTCCACACGCCGATCGTACTTCCCGGAAACTGTTGATCAGTTCCTTCGCTTCATTCGACAATACCTCAGCCCCCAAGCCCTTTGCAAGCTCTCACCGTTCTCGCCCTCGCCGCCGAACTGTTGACCAGTTCGCCCTCCCGAAAGCCACAGAATCACCTTTCGTACCACATTCCCTTTCTCTTCAACACTCTCGTCACCAGACACCGCTGAGCGGCAACGTCGACACACCAACACTCCTTCGTCTCATTCTCCCCACAACATCGCCCGGCGCGAACGAATCCTCTCATCCCCAACAATGGCCGATATTACGTTTGACTTTCGCGACTCCTTCCAGATCAGCGAAGGATTCGATATCTTTCAAAATGATGTGAGTTCCTCTTTCCATAGCCGCAACGCTGCTGGATAACTGAAACTGTTTAGTACAACCCAATGAGCTATTTGAACGACAACGAACCAGTCTACGGTCTCGAAGACCCCGTTCAATATGTTGGGAGCGAGAGCACCTTCCTGGACGGTCAGATCCTTTCCGACAAAGTCATCAATGGTGCCAACAATGAGAGGGGATCCTACGTGCGTTCCTCTTTACTTTGCGTATCCACTTGTGTCTGATTTCTTTCTCTGTCCTCCAGCTCGCACCTGGATCCGCCGTTTCGATTGCCCCGTCTTCCTCCGCGTCTTCCCTGGAGCACAACGCTACCGCTGAAGCACTCCACGTTCCCCCCTCATTCAATGGAGACCCAAGAATTTACGATGACCAGGGAAACTTTACGTTGCCTTCCAACGCCCTGCTCACTCCTCCCGTGCTCTCCTCGACGTCGGCCCTTGAGCACCTCGCTCAGGCCATGGACGTCGACTCAACACCCTTCTTCAGCTCGCCCCCCTCTACCCCGGATACCTTGGAGCGTGAAGACGATCCGGAATCTGATTCAGACTCAGACCTCGAATCTGACGAGGCCCAGGTTGAGTCGGACAGGGACGAATACGAAGAAGAGATAGCGCAAATTACCGCCTCCTACAGGATCAAGCCTATGGCTCAACTCAAAGATGTTGATGTGATTCGCTCCCAATCCTCGGTGTCAAGATACTCGTCTCTGGAGCCGGACGTCGAATCTACTCTCTCGGACCTCGACGACGACGAAACGGACGACGCTGGCGATTTGGCGCCCCCGAATGATATTATAAACAGACCCATACTTCATCCTCACAGTCGACCAGTCGCCATCCGCGGTTCCCCCACTCCCGCCGCGTCCAAGTCATTCGTCCATGCACACCCGGAAGTTACGCCGCCAGAAGATGAGCCCATCTTGGATCCGGAATCTGAAGACGATGGTGTCGATTCTGATTACACTCCTAGCCACTCGAGTTGCTCCAACCGCGCTCGCAAGGCACATGCTCGCAAGGCGTCCAGGCGTAAGGCAACCCCTTCTTCTGAGAGTCAAAACAATGCTCCTTCGTCGTCAAAAATCGTGCTCCCTGCGAAGATAGTTAGCAAGAAGAGGTACAAGCCACAGCGATCGGGAGGGAAACGAAGGAAACTCACGGACGCAACAGCCTCCTTCGTCAACAGCCCAGACATTCCCCGGGCTCCTCGTCGCAAGCGCGACGTTTCTGTGTCCGCTCCCAGGCCCAGACAATCCTCCCAGTCCTCCTCCTCCTCCTCAATCAAACTACTCAGCGACTTCGCATACGCCTTCGACTTCGATTCCGTTGTGGAGATCACAGAGAACGAACTCGCAGGAGTCAAACCGAAGCGTCTAACTGCGTCGTTCACCACCGGGCATCCCGAAGCCCGTTATGAATTACCTTCGGATGCGGATTGGGCTCATAACGTAATCGAGCTTCAAGAAATGGTGTTGACAATGAAATGGCAAAAGAGCAAAGAGATTTCCTTGTCGATGTATGAGCAGGTTCATGCTAATTGGGTACGTCAGTTTACCTCGAGAACATTTCTTGCATGAAATGGACTGACGATGGTTTATCTATAGAGCGCGCGGCGTCGCAAAATCATTACGCAGGTATGTTCGTTTTTGTTCTTTGGCCAAATCCCTTTTCTGAATGTCGTGCAGACGTCAGGTGGAAATAATGCGTGCCCCTTCCCGGACTGCGAATTCAAGTGTCAACAATATAAAGACCTCATCAAGCACATCAACGCACATACACCGTCCGAATGCTTTTGCCCCGGATGCTACAAGGTCTTCGGGCGTTTCGATTCATTGGACCGACATTTCGAAAAATCCTCCACTTGCAGGGGTGCTGCCGCTAGATTCCAGTACCACTATCATCGGCACATCTTGAGCTTCTATTATCTAGGCTTCTATGAGAAGTTCGACATATGCCAAGACATCTTCGAACGGCTCGCTTCTCGACCAAGAGTCTTCTTCGACAAGGGCCCCAAGTTGAAGTTCGCGGAGAAGATGGTCAAGGCAGCGAAGGCGGAGGCCGATAAGGTCCAAAACGAAGATCCATCTTCATCTTAGGCAAGCACTTCGATGTCTGCCTATTCATTTCTTCGCATATTCGCATTTATGCTTCCCCCGTTCCTTATGCCTTCCATTCTATTCATCTATGCTTTTTGTCTCTGCTGTTCTTCGTATATCCCTGTAGGTAGCTTCTGTAAGTAGGTAGTTTTGAATAAATATAAGTTGTTGTTATGAAACGAGAAGGAACTACCTTGGCAGTTCGCTTGAAACCCATCGAAGTCATCAGCAAATTGCAATGAACGTCCGATGATGAGATATGCGCGAAATTGCATCGCGTCTTCTGCGAGTTTGTGCAACTGGGTGGTTCCTATACCACCCAGAAATCATACGGCGATTTCTTCGCGCAAGTCGAGGCCAGTTTTGAGAATCAATCCGCCTTGTTTAGCCGTTCTAAGACTTTTTTCAAAAATACTAGAACATTCGAGTTGGTGTTGCCTGGGTTGATAGAGAGGATGCCCATCGGTACGAGGGGTAGGTCATGCTGAACGAGGATGCTGTCTATCTGGTGCTCTGTTCGATATGCGACGAGCGTTGGTAGGATTTGGATGCATGACTGTCGCATTGATTGTCGACTACGAGTTATTCCTTAGATTCGCGCTGGTGCAAAGGGAGAGGACGAGAGGACGAAGGGGAAGACGAGAGAGCATGCGTCGAAGGCCCGGGACGAGGACTGGGGAGCTCGATCGAGTCCAAGGAGAGATTAGTCTGAGAAGATCCACACAGTCTCGTTCCGTTATCCAAGAGGTGAATTGGTCGTAGGAAAGATGCGAGGAAATTTTGACGGGTTGTAAGTCGACGAGTCTGTTTCGAATGACCCAAGAACGTTCTCGTCGACGGACGTCGGCGAGGTGAGACCGCAAGGTGGTGGAAGGGCGAAACTATACCGTGTACTTCTTTGAGAGAGAAGCTATCTGAGCGATCGAGCGACGCCGAGCGAGAGACAATGAAATGGTCAATGCAAAGTTCGAAGAGTTAGGCTCGTACGAGCAGGTGGATAAGTTGGAAGGTTGCGTACCAAAAACGCTTTGCATCGTCTTCATCCTAGAGCTTTCTAATCCAGTTTCGACCTCTTATGACCTCAACGTCTACACCCTTTCCTCTCAATTCGAACGCGTGTGCCAAGTACTAGTGTCGTCCTAGCTTGAGCAGCGAACATTGTAGGGCATGCAGTGGGAGTCCACCCCACCCATCGTGGAAAACGACTCGTTGCGCTTGGCTTTCATCGACCAATTATCTGACTCTCTGACGCAAGGAAAGTTATGGTCGGCATCGCCGTAGATAAGAACGTGCCGTCGAGTTTGAAGAGAGTGGTTGAAGCAGTTCATTCTGAGAGGCGAACACACTCTCCTGCCTTTTTCGGTTCACATTCCCATCCGCGAAAATTGTCCGAACCGCTGAGGTGAAGCTAATGAAGTGGGATCGATATTCGACGTTCCCGCCGGCCTTCCGTGCGTCCTCACAGGCCTCAAGAAGTGTCGAGTGTAT